>WOGO01005528.1:0-12359 GCA_015342085.1 Leptinotarsa defecta | reverse complement strand
TGTCTGCGAATAAAGAAGATATAGACAAAAAAATAATTTGGGATTTTTTTATTTTTCCTGTATATCTCCAGAACCAAAAGAGCTATATTCGATTTCTTTACATCATTGAATAGGTCTCTGAAATACAAAACTTTGCCACAATTTAACCGACACTCTATCTCTTATCGTTTACGAGATCCCCATGTACAGAAACGAATTTGAATAGCCCTGTATATCTAGCTTCTGATTGTGAAACTTGTGAACTATAATGGTTTGTTGGAAACGAGAAATGGTATTTTGACAATGCACTCACCATTCCCCAGAAGATTTGCACTCCCCAGTCCGTATTTATGGAAGGAGTTGAATTTGCTGGCGGTTCTGGAGCAGGAGATACCTCACAAGTGGTGTAAGCATTGATGGCAACAAAGTCGCTCGTGCCCTTATTGTACGCTTTCTCTTCTTCAGTAAACTCTGGAAGGCGCGATTTCTCAAAACCTTCAAACTTGCTGCGACTTGCAACGCGAAGTTTCATTTTTTCGGGATAGTCACCATATACTATTGGATGCAACATCCAACCCAACTGTACAAAAAAAAATATCTCCATTCAACAATTACTTTTGAAGAAATGTTTGGCTCCTAGCTTTTCCGTTAAATAGCTGTGAACATGAATGATTCACTCATAATTTCTCCCGATAACAAAAAGAAAAACAACTTGAATGATATTTAGAATTCGCTTTTTTTTCACAAGCTCCACTTCTACAGGGTGTTTCAAATTCGATCCTCGCCATTGGGATCTCGGAAACTGAAAGAGATACGAAGATGGTTGAATTGGGGCAAAGTTGCGCATTCACCTGACTAACAATATGCCATTGAGAAAGTTCTGAAATTCCGAGCATATCCGGAGATATCCGGAAAAAGCAGAAATTTCGGAAAAAGGTTTTTATTTTTTTCTGGCTTCATTTTTCGAAGGATTCGAAAATAAATTCCACTTTATAATTGCCACTTTTTCCCTGTTACATAATGGTGTTATCAGATTTGCTATCTGACGTTTCGTCTTCCGACCACCATCATAAACTTTATTTTTTCTCATGGGCGCTACATTGGATTCTTTCTGTTTTGAATAGAACCATATTTAACTTTTAAATCATAATAGGTTTTGACGTTTCTAAATTTGACTTTTAATTTGTTTTACTCAATGACAAGTCAATGAATTTTTGGCGGTGATGACAGTCATCACCCAAAGACGATTGTAGATACCAACAATCGAAACGTCGTGAACTAACGTGGCTTGGACTCTCTTAATTCTTTATTTTCATTTTTATTTCTTTAATTTTTGTTCAATCGTTCCATTTCTACTTGTATTTTATTTCACTATTATTTCATTTCAGGTTATTTTTTGCTTAATATAATTTTTATTTTCAGCTATTCATTTTTAATTCTTTTTTTTAGTTGTTTCAGGGATCTCAAATCATTTTATATATTAGACAATGGAAGTCCGAACTACTGAAATTCATGATAAGAATTTTTTTTCAATGTCTCCAATTTTTCGAAAAAGAATGATAACTTATAATACATTATTGAAAAGGTAAAATCTGGTTGTATTCAAAACAGATATAATCCAATGTGAAAACACCATTATATAGCAGAGAAAAAGTGGCAAGTAGGAAGTGCAATTTATTTTTGAATCTTTCTAAATATAAAACCGAAAAAAAATAAAAACCGTTTTCCGAAATTTCTGTTTTTTCCGGATATCTCCGGATATACTCGGAATTTCAGAACCTTCTCAACGGCATATTAGTCATGGAAATGCGCATCATTACCCCAATTCAACCATCTTCGTATATTTTATAGTTTCCGAGATCCCAATGGTGAAGATCTAATTTGAAACACCCTGTATACATACACTTTCAAGAAATTAAACAAAAAAAAGATTGAAACATAATAAGGGAGTAAAAATCTGGAAAAAATCAAAATGGAGAACTTTAAACAGATGTACAAGACAAAGAAAAATGCATTACTTATGAGTAAAAGTAAATTGTCGCATTTCATTATTTTGACTAGCAAAAAAGAACTAATGTATTGACTAGATACTCATTTTAACATTTCAGAGTTTGAAAACTACCTCCGTCTTTAGAATTATAAAAGTCAAATGTAACTTTCAATTTTTCCCTTTTAGAAATTTATGAAACCGATAACAGAAAATGTTGAGATTTCTTAAAAATACCACCCACTTCATACGTAAACTTGAAAATTCAACACTTTATGACGGTGGTGTTCTCGCGAGTTTCGGTGCTAAAAGTCTTTCTACGATTGATTGTACGAGTACCTGTTGATGAAATTCTTCAAATTGTAAGATCTAGGTTGGAAATTTACTCAACTTTAAAAAACATTGAAGAAAGATGGATGTTACTTCTATTGTGCATAAACCTAATCTATTTTCAATTTGTCTACAATAAAAACCATGACGGCAAATCAATAGCTCTAAGAAACTTTCTGTAATTGTTCGAATTGAAGATTTATGTTGGGTATGTTCATGTTTTATCTTCTCAAGAAAAAACTGAAGATGAGTCAAAATCATCTTGAAATTTCAAAACTATCTTAAAATACAGAGTGTTTCCTTCAAGAAAACTGAGTTTCGACCCATTCTTACAACGTCAGAATTAGTCATTGATTCCGTTTTTTCGGAATGTTACTCCTACAAGACGATTGAATGAAGAATTTTGATGAATCAATAATGGCTTACTTGTGATTCACTGTTTGGAACCTTTGGTGTAGTAACTAGAGTAATTAGAGTTTTATCCCAACACCAAACCATTATTTTAACATCTCGATACGTGTTTCGATAACCAAGTGATCATCTTCAAGAAGAAGATTAAACTGTTCAATCTTCCTCTTGAAGATGATCACTTGGTGATCGAAACACGTGTCGAGGTGTTAAAATGACGGTTAGATGTTGGGAAAAAACTCCAGTAATGTTCATTGCTACACCAAAGGTTCCAAACAGTGCATCAAAAATACCTATATTAATGACCAATTAATAGCATTTATTAGATTATTAAGATTTTTTTTAAACCCCTTGGGTTATTACAAACAAAACAAGTTGTATTATAGTTTTTCTTATAACCCTACGCTCAAGTATATATTATTTTGTTGGTTAACTGTTATATTTACCGTATATTTATTCATTTATTTATTGTATCACAAAATCAGGTTTATGGAAATATGTATTATTATTATTTTTTACATATTTTTATCATAATTTCTTTATTCAGGTTTTGGCTCTCGTTCTCGGCCGAGATTTTATTTTGTTTTCAGTCTCGTTCAAAAATGACAAACTCGTCTCGGTCGAGCTTTTATTGGTGGCTACTTGAATACCAGGCAACTAAAAACTGAAGTATTTCGTAACAAATCCAAATAAATGTTTCTGTAAAATTTCCATCCGACAAATATAAACCATTATTTTTAATTCTCACTACATCAACCTATGCGTTGATCTTTTACTATGCGGTAAATGTTAATATATCCGTTTTTGATAAAACGTTGACTTGTATCAGAATAAAACATTAGAGATTACATTGTTATTAATATTCCATTTCATAGACGTAATACGCTTTATATATGTTCTGTAGTTTCGGCTTCTAATATGTGTAACTTACTTTTAATTGAATGGGCATGGTGAAAATAATCATTCAAAATTTACACAACACTAACATATATGCCAACAGTTGTTTCGACACACTGTGTCATCTTTTAAGCGAGTTATAAACTTGCTGTTATAAGCAGTGTGTCTAAACAGCTGTTGGCATTAAATGTTAATCTGTTTAAAATGTTATTTTAATTAAATGTTTAATTAAATATTAATGTTTTGTTAATTCTGGAGTATTATTTTTTCCCTACCCTTCGAAGCTTTATATACTTAGAATTAAAAAAAATGTTCGATACAAAAGATTTTGCCAAATTCAAATCCCTAGACCCTAGATTCCTAGATAGTCACCGAACTCTACAGTTACAACTGCCGACTTACTGAATATTTTCAGGAACTGTAAATCTATTCTAGAGCATTCCTCATATGTCCAAATTATCTTTATTTACACTATATTTAGCTCAAAGTAAATTGTTAAATAGGTTCACAATCTGGGTGCATTTCATCGAATTATTTTTATAATTCTTTACCCCAGAATATCACCATCACCAATAATGTTAGGTTAGGTTAGGTCTATTCGAGTGAGTGTGTCTATTCGACCCTCCACCGCAACCCGCAAGGGTTTATTGTGGCTCACGCCTATTCAAATTCGACCAAATGAACCCAGCTTCTCAACGAAGCCGATTAGTTTGTATGGAGAGTGGTCTTTCAGGTCAGATAGTGAGAATACGGCTCTGCCGAACTCCAAAAACCTGATTCAGTCCCCAACAGAGCAGGCATAAAGTATGTGCTCTGCTGTTTCATCATTTTCCAAACAGAGGCGACACACACTGTCTTCCGTCACTCCCAATCTCTGCATATGATGATTCAAATGACAGCGACATCGAAGTTCATCCCTACTGTAGTCCAACAACTGTTTGGTGTTAAGCTGTGAAAAGCTTTGTACTTTGTGATTCAATTAACGAAAACAATTGTGTCTTCTGAATAGAAGAACCTTGCGTGAATTTTGGGATATCCTATACATATACGAGTATACTAATACCAGCCTAGCAACCACTAGGTTGCTAGGCGGAAATACTGTCTGTACAGAGTCGTTTAGTATATAATATGAGCTGAGTTCCTACTACGATCTTTTTCATTATATTATAATACTATCGTCCCGCTCCGGTTCCACACGGGTGGAATGCTGATACTAAATATACATATAAACACGCTGCTAAACATGAAGTGCTATAGGGCGAAGCGCGGCCTTCGAAGCGCTATTTATGTGCACGCTCCGCCGGCCTCTCGACCGGTCCCGCCGCAACCGCTATGTCCCTTCACTTTATATCTATAATATCTTCGAAAATATTAATTACAATTACAAGCCATATTGATCTATATTGAATGTAAAATGTATTTAATATACTTAGGTAATTGGATAAGTATTAATGTTGCATTGCTAAAATCGCTTCGTAAATAAACCATCATTTCTCGAGGATGAAAAATAATTAATGTGGGTTATCCCTAAAGACATATACCATCGTGGACCTTTTTTGTAGATTTTTTAAAGGTGTATAATACTGTACTACATTTATTTTTGATCTCGTAGGGTTCAGCCAGCGTTTGCTATGTAAGCGCAAAAAATGTGTTCATTTACATCAAATTAGAAAGTTTTAAAATTATCAGTGTTTCTCTACTACATATGCATGTTATATACATATAAACCTTTCTCTTCAATCACTCTATCTATTAAAAATCCCGTATCAAAATCCGATGCGTAGTTTTGAAGACCTAAGCATACATAGCAACTGTGTTTTATAGTATATTTGAAAAATAAAGTTGAACATTGAACAAGCTAACATTACTTTAGATTCCATATTCGAAAAAATACTGCTTGAAGAATGATAAGATATTTTTACAACCGAAGAATTTTGATTACTCTAAAATAAATACTTGTCCTTCATTGTACTTCAGCGGATTCCCTAATGATTCAGCTTTGTTTATTTTTCAGTTTGCGGATATAAAATACCCCAAAAAAAGCAAGAAACATCGAGTTGTCCAGCCGACCTCATCAGAAGACAGTTCTCAACGTGAATTTCCAAGTATTTTATCTGACCAAAAATTAGATTTGTTTATGCCATTAAAACATTGATCAAGTATATGAAGAGTTACAGAGCGCCAACAAATTTTTTTTGTTTCATAATTTCATGATTTGTATTACTTTCTTCTTTAATTAAGTGAACAGTGTTGAACTGAGAAGATTTTAATTAAAACAAAATGTTTGAACAAGAGTTTGCTATTAGTCACCACAAAAAAAGTTGTTTAGTTTTATAATGCCTATTCCCAAGACATCAAAATACACCATGCCACGATATAATGAACCAAATAACGTGAATAAGTAATGAAGACGATCGCATGTCAATTCCGACCCTATACAAAGGGAACGTTTCAAGGAGTATGCTTCGCGTTTCGAACATAATAAAGGGGCGGGGGTTGGCATTATAGTATCATAGTCTAGGATACAAAGCAATATTTCAACATTCTGTATAACATATTAACTTGGATTAATGAATCATTAGTCAGGGAGCAAGTAGTCGTTTGAGCTGACTTTGAACTTTTAAAGGTGAACTGTTTCCTGTTGCCTGCTTCTGCGTGGAGTTATAAATACTACTTTTTTATCGATATTGTGGAAAACACATTGGATTAGTTGTAGATTGGTAAGATATTTTTCTGTATCAGTTGAAGTAATACATATAGAATAAGATGGTAATACTTTCAAATATACAAAACGTATTATTATAAACGTAATATTATGAAAGTATTATTCATCTAATTATTACTGTTTTGTTCAACTTTGTGATTGGGTTGCTATTTTCTACGGAAAATCTTCAGAACAGTAACTCATCACAGATTAACCTTAGGAATAATTCAAGTCAGCCTAAACTGAAACAACTTACTGTCCAAAGTTGCACGTCTAAACTCTGACATTTCATAATCTAGTAAAGCATCTCATCCAGATTTTCACAGAGGTCTTTAGTATTATGTATTTTCATTTGAATGGGCAACACGATCTTGCTTTGAATAACGCGTTCAAATGGATGCTAATTCTGAAAAGGATCATAAAGCAACTAATACAAATCGTTTCATTTCTTATCATATCCCCGTTTGTTATATTTCCAATATATGTTAGTAATACTATTACTGTAGCTATAATTTCATTCGTAGGCTCAGGTCATAATGTCCATGATTCACTACAATATATTAGGGATGGTTTAACGAATTTTGTATATATTTCGGTTTTTACAGTTTTGGGTACTCCCTTCTTTCTTAAAAAGGTAGTTTCTAAAGCGTTGAATAATACTAGTTTTTTCTAGTATATTTCTTCATCTATTAATCCTTTTTCATCTGAAATGGTTCCAAAATTATCTTGTTCTAAAGTTCTACCTTCTAGTTCTAATTTATGTTTATTTTTTCCGTGGATATCATAATTGCATTTGTTTCATTTCTATTCATTTCAATGTTCATCTTAGTTTGTTTTTCTTGGGATATTTGAATAAATTTTTTGTAGCGTGGATACCTTCTGAGCCTGCCATTAATATCATGCCATCTGCGAATAGTAGGTCATGTACTTTGACTTTTCTCATTATCCAGTTACATACCAGCTCGCTCATTCTTTTTTGTTTTCTGAGCAATAGTGGGTTCAGTATACACTTTTTGTTTTCTCTCTCATATTCTGTTGATTCTTCATTATGGAATCTTATTTGGTTTTATTTGTTCTTTTACAATGCTTCGATTGTTTCTTTCATATTTTTTTCTCAAACTGCTTTTTTGAGTAGTTGGAGGAATTTTACTTCTTCACTTCGATCTATTAGTTTTTCCATTTCTGAGGTGATTTTATCCTAACCTGGAGCTTTTCCTAGCTTCAATTTACTAATAACTTCTGTGATTTCTTCCTTCAATATAAGTGTGGTTTTCTCCATTATCTTGTATCTGTGGTCCTTCATCATTGTCTTCGTCTTGGGCTGATTCCATAGGTTCATAAAAAATATTTCCATATTGTTTCCACCTTTCATTTATTTCTTTTTCTTCTGCTAAAATTATTTCTGTTTCATATTTAAAGTAGGTATGTTTTGATTGCTTCATTGTACTGGGCTTCTATGATCTTATGGCGAAATTATGGTGATGATTTATGTTTCGCAACCTTGACTTCTCGTACAGATTGCATTTTTTTTTCATTTTTTGATTTAACGTTTTTTCCTGTTTTGATTTTCTTTATGTATGTGCTTGTAATTTTTGTTGTATTATCACAACTTTCTTTGACTATGGTCATTAAGATTACCTTAAAAATTTCTCAATTTTAATTATATTCTGGTATTCTCGCTGTTGGTTTGTTAAAATTTCCCTTTGTTTCCCGTTCAAATTCCATTCTGATTTTTTTCTTTAACTTTTATTATTCAATATCTTTTAAGGTTATCATTAGTTTCCATACGTTTTGAGTAGATCATCAAGCAAACGGAAAACATATATTTTGTGTACTCAACCATGATTTATTTCTTCAAGTACTGTGGTCCGAATCTTCACAGTGAAGAACAGCGAACAAAATTACTGCTTTATCATTCTCTCCATTTGTATGATTAACACTCGGATCCTCAACAACGGGCAGAAAAATCAGATTAACCATCACAGAACCTGTCAAAGAAAGGCGGCGTGTGCTTGGAAAGTTCAGAAAATAATGCAACAAAAATAAAACTCTGAAGAGAAAAGAGAAATGACCAACGTAAAAATCGAATGCCGGACACTAAGGGGACCTAACTTTGGAAACATCGCAATCTCATATAAAATCGTATTAAAACTTGCTGCCAGTAAATCTCGAGTTAGAGACACTGATGGGTAACCTACGTCTTGGTGCGTTATTTTCTATTTCTCCTGCGAGTCGATTCCATGCTGTTTACTTCCAGTACATTTATAAAAGTTTTACTTCGCGAAAATTGTTTCGTATGGCCACTACACTATTGTAAACTGTCAAGATAAATAAAGAATTTGTGTCGCTTTTTATTTTATCAAGTTCTAGTGGCCAGATACGTGCTCTGATATTTATTGGGTAGACTTCTCTGGAATTGTGTTTCGAATCGAAGGGTTAGCGAAACAAGTTATCTTAGTTAATAGGATAGATCTGACAGATCTTGCATGCGACTGATCCATTTTGAGTTTGGTTCAGTGTAATGGTTTATGAATTGGACCCATTAGAATTGCAAACGTATACCCTACTTACTATTGGGATGGTATTACTCAATCTCTTTCGTTTAGTTATTTGGGCTCTCTTGTGACTAATTTTCCAGCTTATTACCCGTCTTATATCATAATCATCATAGTTTCTTTATTCTCAACATTACTTTCGTTTTTGTTGAATTCGTATCATTTCGAATTCAAATGTCGTGGTTTGCTATGGGATTATTTTTTCTCGTCCATTAATTTATAGAATCACCCTAAATCCCCTCAAAGGTCTTAAAAACCTGCTAAGTATGTGGAATCTGCATGGGAAAAATCGTAATTCGTTTATTTTTTTTGTAAGAGTAATTCAGAAAGAAATCCTCGTTGAAACCATCATAAGTTAATCACTTTCTCAATAAAATTTTTCAATATTTTTCAGAGAATCCCGCATAGTTTGATTTCTTAAAAATTTATTGTATTTAACTTTGAAATTGCTCTCGCATAAGTAATTGAAATGTTATACAGGGCACAAAACAATTACTGCTCCCATAGACCGGAACTGCAATACTCTTCACGAAGCTCGATCCATCAACCAAGTTGATTGATTTTAGTCAAGTTTCTGTGATAATTCTAGTTCATCTCCTTTTTGCCTGAAAAGTACGTCGAGAAGAGTGTTGAAGATATGGTTTTGGATCATATTTTTAATAATTCACAAATATGACATGATTTGTCGTATTATCTGAATTAGTCATGTGAATTACAAAATAGGCATTAACATTATTTCAAGTACCTCAGAAGATCTGTTTCAGCAAATACTACTGTATTAAGAACCATATGTTTTTGTTGCTTCCAAAGCTTAGATTAAAAACAAAAATTCTGGTACCTTTCTGTAATTTCAGGAAGCTGATCATTTTATGCGTGAAAGTACAATTAATAGGAATCATGTAAAAAAATACCAAAGAAAATTATTTTCTTAAACAAAATATTTAAAAAACATACTTTAATGAACGCGGCTAATATCACTTGGGGATTGAACATGGAAACACTGGTTCCAACTTGAATAAACGACTACATGAGATTTTACGATGAACTGTTTCAGAACTAAATGAAATCTACTCTACTGTGTTTTATAATTCAAAGGATATTTTTCCTGTTTTCCGATTCCATTTTCTCCGACGGAAATGGAAAACAATATATTCAACTCAAGATAATTTTGATGGTCTCCAGTATAATAGTAATGGTAATATGTTTATTTACCAGCAATAGAAAGAGTTTCCAATACATTATATGCAATTTCAGAATACAAAAAAGAAAAACAATCAATTGAATGGAATGTCCTAGATATGGGTAATATGCATTGACAGATCTCAATGAAACCCCAAGGTTGTCATTGAAATTCTTTACTTATTTTGTTACCAAATAATCTTCGAACAATATTTCAGCGTGAGTAATTACAATATTTACAATATTCTGGACCTGAGAAAAAGTGAATTACAATGAGAGGAGAATAAAAAATTCAGTTAATATCTGAGTAGAGAAATTTGTATAAGTTATTTGTTATCAATTATATTTGATATGATTGTATGATCTACATTGAGGGGATACTTTTTGAATATATTTTTATTAGTGGTATCGAGTTGACTTTCATTAGCTTATTTTTATGCAAATCGTCTAGAAAGTTATAGAATTTATTTGCTACAAAACTGAAACAACGTTGTCCCACCGATTTTTCTGTTACATACCAACATTTTTGTTTTGTTTCTTGTGGTATAACTATGCTCTAACTGTTGAAGGGTGTATTTATTTTTACTTATAAAAATTGTTATGTCGTGTAATTATAACTTTCTAACGCTGAGGATAACTGCTTCCTCAAAAATCTTTTTTGACGGATACGTAAGTATATCTTTTTTGGTGAATTATTTCCTATTTCCTATTTCCACTATCTCAGGTTTTTGAAGATGAGTATTAAGTACACCAACCCAGCTGAGAATACCATGTCGCAGTCGTGACTCCACAAGGGCATAATATAGGGTTTTGAGGGAACGAGTATCTAATATCTATTCTATTGAAACATTTGAATCTATATAACACTGGTTCTAAACTTTTCCTTCTTCGTCGTTATGATAATTCCATCTTAAATGACAATCTATTGTAACCCCTAGATACCAGACTTTCTCTGCTTGATTATAATGAATACATTATGAAAATAAGTTGAAATTTGCTGAAATAATGCTAATTTCAATTAGACAAAAATAAATGTAAAAATTCAAAGTGTTTATTGGGATCGTTTTCAAAATTATCCACTTCGAAATCAATAATTTGTTTCGTCCTTATCAACATGGTTTTGAAAGGCATCAATCATCTGTATCCTTCGATGGTCTCCTATTTGAACTTTCAAATTTTCATATTTGAATGAGAGAGAGAGAGAGAGAGAGAGAAAGAGAGAAGCATGTTAGTGATATGTAATGAATTACCATTCAATGCCAGGAGTGTGAATCTCGAGGTGCGTCAGGGCACAATTCTCGGGTCACCACTGTTCTTGGTATAGGTCAATAAAGTTTCTTGTCATATGGAAGATGGGTATTTATCAATATATCCAAATTTCAAAGCAACTTACCATCAAACTTGATAGATTTTTAAGTAATTTAGTGGTGTCGAAAAAGCAAGTTAATCCAAAAAATTCCTAGGTCCATACTTGGATTCCAACCTGTCTGGGGAGAGGTATATGAAGTATTCGTTTAAATTTAAATAATGCATATCATGCCAAAAAAAAACAACAGTGTAGTTTGATGAACTTATATCATGCGATAGCATACTCTCACATCAGTCTTAATATTATGGTTTGGAATAGAGCAAGATATTTTACTCTCGTTTTCATTGCTCATAAGTAAAAAGTTGACTGATAATCAATTTGGAATAGCGGGACAGTTGCAGACCAATTTTTAGAAGCAAAAAACTACTAACTGTGCATTATATTGTTTAAATGAAATGTACTTTGGTTGCTAGACGTAACTTGTCGTCATTCTAGACAAATGTTTCAAATCACAATTACGATACACAACACGGTGAAATCTTTTGCGAATTCCTTACCGCAGATTAACTCCATATTATTTATCATTCTCCTTTTACTATGACTGTTTTACCTAAAATGTTCATTGTATTTATTGTTCTATTATCAGGTGACACACCTATACCTATATTGTCTGAGTGACATGTGCTTTTGATGTAGGTATGACTAACTTTGTTTATCGTACTATACGAAAAAAATAAATTTAAGAGACAAAAAAGTTGTATTTCTAGTTGATTAATGAAAAGAAATAATAAAAACTGCACAAAAGTCAGTGGCGTACATTTTAAGGTGAAAAATATTCCTTCAAATCCCGCTCGAGACGTCACTGAACTTAATAAATTGAATCACCGTCGGGATAAATTAGCTCCTTGACGTTATGACTACCATTGTCAAATTACAACAAAATTTGGTAAAGGATATTTAAGATATTTACGAATAACTTTTTTTATTTTTATTTTAACACCCTGTATCTTG
>WOGO01005527.1:0-12359 GCA_015342085.1 Leptinotarsa defecta | reverse complement strand
AACTGAACTGGTCATCCTTTTGTCGTTTATTCGCATACACCTGCGACTTGAGAAAACCTCACAAGAAAAAGTCTAATGGGATCAAATCGCATGATCTCGGTGGACAGTTCACATCACCTCCACGTGAGTTGACCATGCCCTCAAGTTGCTCGTGCAGAATATCCAATGTAGCATGAGCTGTGTGGCACATAGTGTTGTCCTGTTGAAACCACATGTTGGTGTCCAGATCTTTCAATACTAGCCAAAAAAGTCGATAATCATCGACCTATAGTGCTCGTCGTTGAGAGTAATGGCCTGGCCAACGTCGTTCTTAAAGAAATATGGACCGATAATGCCGCCACCCCAAAAGTCACACCAAACATTAACTTTTTTGGAATGTATTGGACGTTTTTGGATATCATGTGAATTGGTATCGTTCCAAATTCGACAATTTTGTTAGTCCACGTACCCATTCATCTAGAAATAGGCCTCATCGCTGAAGATAATTTTTCGATGTCTATGTCGTTGTCTATGGTCGTTTACCTTCATTTCCTGAGCCAGTTGAATTTTGTACGGATGCAGGCCAAGTCGTGACGCAAACATTGCCAAGTTGTGGTCTGTAAAAGGCCAAGTTCTTGTGAGTGACGCGAAATCGTCTGATCGGATACTCCTACACACTCTCACAGACAGCGGCGATGTTTTCGGCAGATCTTGCGTTTCGTTGACTTCTGGGTCTTGGTTGATTGTTCACCTAACCAGTAGACTCAAATTTATCCACCACATTGCGAATAGTTCGCTCGGTAGGACGATTATGGCGACCGTAAAATGGGAGAAGCGCGCGGTACGTTGCTTCAACAGAAAATCCATTTTTATAAAACACATGTTTCACATGTTATTGAATGCTATATCGCTTCATGCTGGCAAAACAGACTGACTGAATAAATGACAACTAATTTGACAGATATAGCTTCAACAAGATGACCGTTATCAATTGTCAGAGTTCGGAAATCCCTGTTGGAAGACCCTATACATGAAAACATTTCAAAAATCGGCTGGTTACTGCAATATCATTGCAATTATTGCAATATCGAAAATTAATTAATTTTTTGATGTTCCTGTTGATAACAAATAACAAATAAAAAAACATTCGTGCACTACTCACTATCAGCTGATTTTGAAATACAATTTTCTCAGTCTTTATGAAGTAAATTTTTCAAGCGAGGGTTATAGTGCATTATTTTTCATAAGAATGAAATTGAAATTAATAAATAATCAATTTGAGAATTTTATATGCTAAGAAAATTGTGTAAATTCTAATCTATCAAATGAGTAGATTTTACATTAACTGACCCTTGCAACAGACCAAATATACGCGGGCTCAATACACATAAAAATGCACACTTTAATTATAAAATATATTTAACTTACTGCAAAATCACACTACTATCGTAGTATGATTTTGCTTTTTCTGCAGGAAGGCTGCCCACTTTCAGTTTCTCAATTATCATTGTCAAACATATTTTATTTTTCATTATTGAAAAAAATGTTTATTTAGTACACTATAGGTATCGGAGCTCAGTGTGACAAGAACCACTGTGGCGCCGAACCACTGGGATCATAATCGTACAGTCTTTGCGTGGCGACGCGTCACCACGGCAGCACTCGGTTTTACGTGCGGCTATAGATGTTTCACATCAAAATAAAGGGTTCAGCAGGGCAAGGAGGCTACTTACTGGTTATTTGGAGAACAAAATAAGGCTATATAACGGAGACATAAGCTGCAGGAAATGAAACGAAGGACCAGATACCACTCGCTATATCTTATGAGATTGTGTGGCATTGAATAACAAAGCAAGCAATTTATGGACAACCCAAATTACGGCCAAGAGATTATGATAAACATCGAACAAAGAACCAGTACAAGTTAGTACAGAGAACAATATTATTGAAATGGGTGTCATAAAACATGGTAGGAAAAAAGCAATAATGCTGTAAGCCTGCAGTAGCAAATAACTGTAAGCTTGAGTGAACTGGGGTTACAATAATAATTCCGAATAACAAGAAAAATATAGTTAAGTCAAATTTTCATAACGAAGAGACAAAGAGGCAACACATATCACTTTTTCTATTGTTTGTTTGAAAGTGGTTGACAATGTTTCATGATGAATTTCACTAGTTCGGACTTCCATTGTCTAATATGATTCTAATATGCTTTGAAATTTATGAAAGAACAAATAAAATTAAAATGAATTGCTGAAATATCGATTGTATTGAGCATTGAATCGTTAAATGAAATTACAATGAAACGAATAAAAAAATCAAAATAAAAGATGAAAATGATCACAGAATTAAAGGAAATAAAAATAGAAAAATAAATTGAACAATTAGAGTGTTAAAAAAAGATTTTAAACCAAGTTACTTCATGACGTTTCGATTGTTAGTATCCACAATCGTCTTCGGATGAGACTGGACTATTCCTCCGAGATATGACTATTTATAGGTCATTCGAATAATAGGATAGAATGGGTGAAAAGAATATTTTGAAATAAAATTCATTTGTGAAGGATATCCCGAATGACAGAAACCATTAAATTACATAATGAAAAGCAACCTACAAAAGCATTAAAAAATATTTTCCATTTTGGTTATTTTATTCAATTTTGAATAGTTTGAAAACTGATTGGTGAAATAAACTGTCGTCGGTGTGATTTGAACCCACGAACATTGACTCACAAGTCAGAGTTCAACCAACTACTCATCATTTTTTAGCAACATTACAAATTTCTCGTTTTCAGTTTGTCAGTTCATGTTTTTTTCTTGTTGAAAATTATTAAAAATTAGCTTGCTGAAAATTTGTGTGAGTTTGTAAACTACGTTTATTTTGTTATAAGGTGACGAACTCTCGAATGCGAATGAAAATGATTCGAACACATTAATGAATTTGCTTATCTGTGATTAGTCTAGAAAGTGGTGTGTTAGATATCTGGGCAATTATGATTGGTTCAAATGGTTTTAGAAATAACTCATTACCTATAACAAGCAATGGTCATATAACTGAGGTTTTTCAATATTCCTAAGAAATAAATCTTTTTTTTTTACAACATTAATTTGTAACTTCAGATTAAATGAATGATATATACTGAGAATGCGAACAAAACACAATTGATTCATTAGACCAATGTTATCGAATTCAATGAAAAGGCTTGTTCTTCAAATCTCGTGCGTCTGTTGCGGTGGAAATTACTGTATTTATTATTATTAATTTTTCATAAATTTTTTAATGGTCAGTAATAATGATAAGAAACTGAGATGAATTTCCATGTTTATTATCGTTATCGAAATAGTTCCAAAAATTCCTTCAACTTCAATAAGTTTTCGAAACAGTAATATGCTCTAATATTTATACAGAGTGGTCAATCGAAAACTAAACAGCCATCATCAAGATCTGCGTCAAAATTGTAGAAACGTTATTTGTTACCCCCCAAGTGAGAGTAAGATTCACCTCAAAAATTTCAATGGCATTTGGGGTTGAGTAAAATATCATCTGAAAGACGACAAAGTTCTCTTTCACAATAGTCCTTGAATTTCAATGATAGTATTAAAAATAGGTCTTTATTTTCCATGACAAAAATAACTACAATTGACAAACATTTATTTATAAATTAATGAATAACATTTACGAGAAAATGCCGAAAATCAAGTGATCAGTGTACTTTATACAAATTACTTCAACCTTTGTTATCATTCTTTAGAGAATTTTAAAATTTAGCTGGATAGTTTTGTAAAGAATACCCGATTCCATACAATGTTAAACATTTCGTTGAAAATATTCGCCCAAGTATAAATTTTATTTTTCAGATATCCCCATAGTAAGAAATCAAGGAACGACAAATCTGGAGAAAGATCGTTACATTCTGTCTGTTCATTCAAACCAATGTTATGCAAAATAAAGGACATAATGTGAAGTAGCTCCGTACTGTTGAAACATAAAATGACCGTCATCATGCTGTTATTTTCCAGTAATTGCAAATACATTTCGCCCGTCAGATAATCAAACAGCAAAACACCGGAACTAATTTCCAAAATTTCTTAAACACAAACCTCACGTAATACTTCATTCTGGGATTTTCACATGTTTCACTTTACAATAGTGTATGAACATGCCTTGAATTAGTTATGATTACGTTACAGATTCTCAATCCTGTAAGTACCGAAAATATCCAACGAGTTTGATGAATTGCCACTGAACATCCGTCATGAAATCCAATATTTTCAACAAGACGGTGCCCCCCCCCATATTACAGCTATAGTAAGGGATTATTTAGGAAAATATAGACCGGAAACAATGGATCAATTTTCTTGGCTAGTTCGATCTCCAGACCTTACTCCTCTTTTTGTTTGTCTTGGGATATATAATGGATGAGGTTTTTCTATACCTAGTACAGATATCGACTGAGAGATGTATGGCAAGTTCAAGTTGAAGACGTTTATTCACATTTGGGTTACATTAACGGACCAAATTCTAAAATATTGACAACTGACCAGACATTAAAGAATACATTAATTGTGAAATAATACAACTGAGATTTACATTTATTATTATTTTCATCATTTTCTAAGACTATGTCTACCAATTCTAGCTAAGCCGCATAATCCGCATAATAATGAAATTATTAAAATAAGTTTGCAATTCAAAGAATAAAGACTTCAAATTTAAAATATTTGAAAAACGGGATATTTTCCACCTCTTGAGTATTCAAGTAATACTTTATAATGAGATTCTCATTGAACAGTTCAGAAAAACACATCACCTGTTTCACTATACAACAGCTTCAATGTGCGAATATGCACATCTGAAAATCTGAAATGTCATTTAAGTTATCATAGATTTTCATCAATTCAATTATCGGTCAATTCCATCACACCACTCTTCAAGAGACTCAGTCTCGAACCGATTTTTCTCATCTGTATCAATATATTTCCTAACGTGTGTGTCATGTTCTGCGTTTTCGAAAAACAACGGAATGTCAGTTCTGAATGAAAGGTTTGATCATGGTCGAATCTATTATTTCCCATCTCCACATGGCTGCGGCAGCAACACGAATTACCATGTAGAGGTGGTAAACTCATAAGATTACAAAACTTATATATTTTGCTACCATATTTTATTTAGCGAGGTTGGTACTCCAAAACTTTCATAATCCCTGTACCGAGTTACTAAGCCGCGGAAACATTCAATAGACCAGGTCTCGAACAGAATTAGTAAGTTTCATACTCGGTATGAAAAAATACACTAGTACGAAATAAATCGTAAATGTTTTCTTCTTTCAACTATCTATTTATGAGCAAATTATTAATAGCCCAGTACTGACAGCTATTCATTTAATGCAGTGCCAGCTATTTCAATAAATCAAGTCATAATTTTCAACCTTTATAGTGAATTGATAACTGTTGAAGTATTTGATATCCTCACTTTGGCAGTATTAAAGAAATATTGTCAATATTGTCCATAAAAATGTGATCTCTGGAGGAACCAAAGCAAAGCAACGACGTTAAATACTTTGGTATGAAAGATCAAGATTGACTAAGGCAAACACTTTCGAAAAATAGTTTCGAAAAAGAGCTGCATTTTTTCCTTCATTGAATATTTTCCTACACTTTTTTTAATGTACCACACTCTTTCGGAGTATGTATAATTACAAACTGATAGCATTTCGAAACTGAAACCCTATGTTCACTTTCAAAAAGATTTTCAATTTCTTTTTTATATTCAATGGTGTTCTTGTTTTTCCGAGGAGATGAATATAAAATACTTTGAAGGAGACAACGGTTTGTATGAACTCGTGAAAAATATTCTTGTTCCCCTAGAGAAAACAAAGTGATTGAACCCTCAACTCTAGAGATAAAATAAAGTCTAATGAAATAAAATGAAATGAACATGATATATATGGTCAGATTTTCAGGTTGGACTAGATATCTTCCATGTTCATTGTAATATACAAACAAAAATATCGGCAACAACATTCAATATTTCAATATTACAATTAAGCAAACGGGAATTTTATAGAGATGTAGCTAACTCGTTCATTTCCCCCTTTTCAAATTTAATTGGTTTTAGCAAATCGTCCCAATTTGCAGTTAAAAAATTTATAGTGTTTATGTCTTTATAAATTACATCGAATGATTATATAACAACTGAAACTTTTCAAGTGTTACGCCAAACATGGAAAAATTTCGAAAGCTGTTACAGTCATCGCACATAAAACTATATTGTGAATAATTTGTAGGAATATTCCGCGATAATTATTTATCGTTCTGTATCACTTCAGCGGAGGACATAAATTTGCCGTATTAGGTTGGCAGTTGTAACCACTGGCCATTGTTTTATGATGTAGAGTATCCTTACTTGAGTATCCTACAGGCATATAAAAAGGTGTATGAAACTAAAGAACCCGATCAAGAATTATGTGCATAAGGAATTATTCCTAATTTTTCTCGAATTGGGAGATAAGGTACTACCCAGACAAGTATGTGTACCAAATTTAAACAGATAGTGAGCGACTGTAAATTAAGCAAATATGCGATTTCGAAATTATTCCAAAAATTTCGATCTCTGTAAACTACAAGCAGATTGAGATCTGGTGAATGAGTGGGCCAGGCAATTGATCACCACCATCCATATATGTTCCTGCATCTCAGTTTCATCGTGGACATCACTTAATATTTGTGAATGAAGATCACCAGTCAAATATTCGGAGAACTGTTTTCTAAGACGAAGCAAATGTAATCCACAAAAAAATTGTCACAAAAAAATTGTTTCGGAGAAACTACATACAAAAAACATACAAACATACAAATAATATAATGTGAAATGAAAATACAATAAAATGAATAAATTGAAATAATTTTTCGTTATATTGCTTATACATAACTGATATTTTAGCTATTCATTCTGATTTTATTTGTTCTTCTATAGATTTCGAATCATATTACACATTGAAAGTCTGAACTAGTAGAATTTACAATATATTTTTTCAGAATACAAAATAACAGTGATTTATTGCAGTATTAAAAATTATAAAAAATATTTTTTTCTTAAACATCATCATTTGCAACTAATTGAATCATGAACAATGTGTTCATGATTCAATTATATATTATATAACAATTTTTAAACAGTAAAAATGAAAAATAGGAAATTATATAAATTGAAAGGAGTACATTTTTGGAGGAGATTAATTTTTAGGAAATATTGCTTCCTTTCTTTCTTTGGAAAATTTCCACATTTTTCTGTATAAAGATGGAGAAATAGAAAGCCATGGTACATGAAGAAAAAAAATTTCAACTTTTCTAGACAGGATTGTTTCTGAAGCATCCAAAGAATAGTTCCAGGCTACAATTTGAAAATTCATGAATGTTTTTATGCAAATCTTTAAGTTGACAAAAATTGTTGATTAATAAAAGCATATTTGAGAGGAGAATTGTAATAATTTTTCAATTACTCACCAAATACCAGTTTTTTCCATACCTCAATGTTTATATTTAATTTGTTAAAAAACCGAGTCGGGCATCGTGTGTGCGAGCTGAACCACCAGTTCTCATCCGTATTTTTACCTCTCAATTACAACTATGAATATTGGTGTTTCGGAATGGAAAAAATGTTTCAAGAAACTTTGACATATTCTGAGGAAAAGAACTTCTCTTTCATTCATTAACTAAATTGTTTATAACTTTCAAACTGAATATCACTGAATAACAACACTAGACCGTTATTTTAACACCTCGACACATGTTTCATCACCAAGTGATCATCTTCAAGAGGAAAATCAAACAGGTGTTTTAGTTTGATCTACCTCTTGAAGATGATCACTTGGTGATAGAAACACGTGTTGAGGTGTTAAAATAACGGTTTGGTGTTGGGGAAAACTCTAGTAATATTCTTTACTACACCAAAGTTTCCAAACAGTGCATCACAAGAATCTTTAAACTGTTTATTTGAATGTTTGAATTACACACAATTCGATTGACATCTTAATCATATTTTTCGGCCTGCAATGATATGAAATGGCACTTATCAACTAAACTATTCAATAGAAGATTATTGTGAAAATCGCCTTCTGTTTTTTATTTGTCTTTTGTTTCCTTCTCCAAATTTAATATACAGTTGAAACAACACTATCTAACTACCATTGTCTCTGTCGCAAAAAAATAACTTTTTGTGTATCCCCCGTATCAGAAAGACGTTTCCCAGCTATTTATTCAAGTGTTCAAAGAGATCGGTTGAGTCAGCAAAATTCCGCGACTCGGTACATGTATCGTCCGTGAGGAAGGAATAGAAGCGCCTTCTGGTCGTTTGGAAAAATCTCTACCGCTCGTTTGATTTGTTTATTTTTTCGATGGGCGGCGGCGGGCGGGAATCAGCGATAATGCGGATGCCGCGGTGGCGGAAAACTGTTCGAAAAAATGACTCCGCTATTTGAATATTATCAAGAGGCGAAATATTTCCGGATGATTTTGTTTGAGTAAATTTGAATAAAATATATTCGCGAATGGTGATGGGGATTGGAGAGTGATTTACGGAGTTATTTTGTAACGATAGCGAATTCAGTTGAGAGCTGAAATAAATGTTTTCGTTGTCGAGGGATTCGAGTATGGAGTTAGATGTAAGATCGTCACTTGTTTTGTTTGAAGAATGATCTTGAAGGAAATTGAAACGTGGAGTAAATAGGTTACAGTTGGAGAAACTAGTTCCGCTGATCAGTCATTCAGGCATAGATAAAAAAGGATCGACAAGAAAACGTGCATGATTAGAGAAATATTGGTATAATCATAGGTAGCCACAGGCTCAACACAGGAGAGTTTTTGGTCTCACTGTTTGTTCTCACTGTTATGGAACCTTATTACAATGTACGATGTACTTTGTCCTCTTTCAAAAGTATTAGATGTAAGGGTATAAGGCGAAACCGGAAAGTATTAGGGTTGTATATTAGGTTTTGAGTACGACTGGTAATGGAAGTACAAACATTTTAGGTGTTTTTTTAATTTTTTTCGTCGGGTATAGAATAATTGGCAGACCCAATTTCATGTCAAAAAAAATATTCCTTATAAAATTATTGAATTATATTATTAGGATGTTGAAATTCACTTAAAAGTTTCAGAATGCATATTTGAAATAATAAAACGTAATTTTCTAACTAAAAAAACCAGTCGATGAAAAAATATTACAAAGCAGTTTTGAACGAATGAACAAGAAAGCTCAAACTTGGCATGATAACTTGAAAGTAGCGATCTTTCAGCTTCCTACAAGTCGTTCCATAAAATTTCTCATCGATAAGGTTGTTGTGAAAGACCTGTTCAAAAAAGATTCTAACTAATCTGAATATGAAAAAGTTATGGTGACGCCATCCTTGCACAGGATGGACTAACTTATTTCAAAACTATTGAGCCGCCACGGCTCTGCACGGGTGCAATGGTGTTACTAAATATACATATAAATGCGTGCGATCGCTGCTGATCATGAAGTGATATAGGGCAAAGAGCGGCCTTCGACGAGATATTTACAAGAACGCGCCGCTGGCCCCCGGCCGGTACCGCCGCAATCGCTATGTCCCTGCATTTTAAATCTGTGATGTCTTCGAAAATATTCATTTAAATTACATGCTGTAAAGTGCCATATTGATCTATACTAAATGCATAATGTATTTAAGTTACTTCATTGAATAAGGATTAATAATGTATTGTTTAAAATAACTTCGTGAATAAGCCATTATTTCTCAAGGATAAAAAATAGTTATTGTGGCTTATCCCTAAGAAATAGACATATACCATCGCGGGATTCTTTTCTAGATCTTTGTGAGATGTACAATACTGTCTTACATTTTTTCAATGTATATTGTAGGGTTTAGCCAGCGTTTGCAATGTAAGCGCAAAAAATGTGTTTATTTACTACGTCACATTGGAAACATCCAAAATTATCAGTGTTTCTCTACGATATTACATGTTATATACATATAAACCTTTCTTTTGAATCAATCTATATACTAAAAAACACGCATCGGAATACGTTGCGTAGTTTTAAAGATCTAAGCATACATAGGGACAGGCAGCGGAAAACGACTTTGTTTTATACTACACTTGGTCCATCTAAGCACCGGAGTGCTCCAAAACATTATCATGCACAGTACACGTGATCTCCCAGAAAGGGCTGCTTGTACAGAGTCGCACTAGGGAACGACAAAAATTGTATTTTTTAATAATATGCGGCTGGGTATAGGAAATTTTTTTAAGTGGAGAGTAGGGACACAAATTAGCAATTTCTTCATACGTATCAGTACTCGACATTTGAAAAATTTTAAACTTTGAAATACCGTATATCTACACACCATAAGAGTTAAAACGTAACTGACCACACCGGCACTGTAACATGAATTCCGCAGGCCGATTCTAGTTAAATCTGACTGCATCCAATAGGTGCAAATGTGCGTGGTGATCGTGATTTGTTTGGGTTAGTTTGTTCGTGGCATGGATATAGTTTATGTAGTGACATCAAAATGGACACAAATGAAATTGTAACACTGTAATACTGTGAGTTCAATCCAAGAGGTTGAATGAGAAAGATGTTTTGTAATAGTACGTATACATCAGACCCTGGAGATGAACCGTTGATGTAAGGGTTAACGTAAGCCAATCCAAGTACCAGTGCACGAATTTTTTCATTAGCAAAAAATAACCTTTTATAACTGATTTTCACTTATGCAGAATACTTTTCGAATATAATAATTTTGGAAAGTGATAGAAACACATTGAAACAGGCGCCAAAAAACATATGTGTCGCCAGAAAGAATATATGCGCCGGTAGAGTCGGCAAAGTGTAAAGACTGTTTGTGCACTTTCGAATACATTCAAACCTGGGCTGGCGTCAAAATCAAAGTAGCCACATGTCCCACATGGCGCACAAGTTTCTGTAGGTTATTCTATATATCAGCTAGACAACACGGCTGCTTTTTCAGTCGGATCTTTCCTGCACTGATGAGAAGTAATACCTCGAAACCGGTCTTTGAGTAATCTACTCTGGTTCTGCTGGTGGATTAACGAAAAACATCTCCAAGACTACTCTCTGCCGGATATAATTCAATGTCTATCGTAGTATTAGCCGCATAAGTAGTTGTTTTCAGGCAATCATTTACCATATCATACTCTGTAGCAACGATATGAGAAATGAATGTTTTCAGTTTTCTGAACAAAATTTCTGTTCATTTAACATAAATGGTCAAGAACAATTGTTTCATGCGGTTCTTATAAAATTCAAACATAGACATGCCTTTTATTTTACTGAATGTTTAAATTTAAAGCATAAAAATATATTCATGACATCCTCAGACAATCATAAATATATAATAATGAATTGTTTGTATATAGCACTCTATTAATAAACGTGTCATTATATCACCCATATTTTGCAAATACAAGGTTAACTGGTAGGAATATTCGTTTTAGTAGCATCAAATTGCAGATAAGTGGAATCTAGAGAAATGTATTAGAATTACGATGTTTATCATGCTATGAGAAAAAAATATCTATTCGATTTTATGACTGGTCATTGGTTTTTTAAAAGTACCTGTTGAACTCGTTCGAGTTTACTATATTGCGAGAAATCAATACTACTGAATACATTACAACAAAACAGGTCAGTAGGAAAAATAACTGCACCAGAAACCAGTAACATAAATGTTACTTAATGTTAATGTTAATCTTGTTCGAAATATCATAAAGAATTTCAATACTGTCAGATATGTTATATGCCAATTCAAGTGAGTTATAACAGATATAATGGTTGGTTCTCTCTTTTTTACTCTATAATATATCTCCAGCACAATCATTTATAAATATGTCATTATTATCTGTGTCAAAACATTTCCTAGCTAGGTCGTAAATATCTTCATTTCCCCTGGGAGACTCTCGAAGCGCGTTTTGATGATTATAAAAGCTGTTAATATAATCCCAGGCAAAATTACAACAATATCGATGCACGCAAAATGAGATCTCTTCTGGAGAAATCCACAATTTTCCTTTAGTCGCATATCTCAGGATGGTGTCTCGTATGAATGATAAAATATCCATTTGGAAAAAATTCTGGAAACAGGTAACAATGATGTACTTGAGATCAAAGTGATCATTGAAACAAAATTATTAAATATTTCTTTGAACAATTATATCAAAGATTTCACAAATGAAATTGAATGTAATATATATTGTAAATGTAATATACTGAAAATTGGCAAATCGAATGGTATCTTTGTTTGAAGGTGATTGACAATGTTTCATGATGAATTTCACTAGTTCGGATTTCCATTGTCTAATATATAAAATGATTTGAAATC
>WOGO01005526.1:0-12359 GCA_015342085.1 Leptinotarsa defecta | reverse complement strand
TCCCTCGTTTCCTAGTCTTTCTCTCCTGAGTCCTAACTTCTTTAGGTATAGCCATAATATTTTCAGGACTTACCAGAAAAGAAGAAGTTACTCTTTTCATTTGCCTTTCGGGAGTTGTGTCTTTAGCTCAAATTGTTGACGTCAAAGGTTTTTCAAGAAGACGCAGAATAACAATATCTCGTTTGTCTGCATTATCTGAATGTTGTTTGGGAGTTAAGAATGTCCACATTTATTTTCATAAACTATACTATGTCATTCAATATTTAATGTATAACAATACACACTTTTCTCAACGATGCTCCCATTTATATAACCCATCATAATAGTACTCGGTGCAATTTTTAGATGAATGAACAAAAAAAATCGCTTGAGGCTAGATCTGGTGAGCAAGGCGAATGGTCAAGCAGTTCGAACCGTAATTCGTTGATTTTCGCCGTGGCAATCGGTGAGGTATGATATGGTGAGTTGTCTTGGTGAAACAGGATTTCCTTTTTCTGCAAGTTCTGCCTTCAACTCTGCCGTGCTCCTGTAATGGCGTTATGAATGTTCATTTGAACATGTTTTTGGTCTAACATGAGCAAACGCGGCAATCAACACGCGGACAGCTTACTCATGCCTAAATGTTGATTTTTAGTGACGAACACGTGCTATTGACATGTTTTTGACCTCTGCTATCTCTCTCACTTAATTCGGCAATCGTCGAGCGTCATTTGGTGAACTCTGGCGATGTTTTCATCGATAGGTGCAGTTTTAAGACGTCTCGAACATTCATCGTATCCCAAGCTCTTACGGTCACGTTTAAATTCAGCTGCCCAAAATTTCACTATGGTAAATGATGGTGCAGAGTCACCATACACAGAATCCAACTCATCTTTGATTTGCGTAGGCTTATTGCCTTTCAAAAATAAATATTTAATGACAGCTCCATACTCGATTAGGTCTATTTTCATAAAAACACTCACGTCAACTAACTCAAACGACTGTTACATAACAACTGCGCTTCCAAAATGGCTGAAACTTTGGTGAGTAACTCTCAACAAATGAACGACGAAATTCACTAGCTTTTATTTACTGTTGTAAGTGCTGTTTTTCTCATGTTGAGGTGGGAAACTTTTCAAACCATTCTCGTATATTACGGAAATGAAGAAAATGGAAGTGTACAAAGTATAGAAAACTGGTTTCCAGTAGACTTGTCATGGTAGCAATTATATCATTCAAAGTTTTCAAAAAAGAACGTCAATAAAGTAATAAGTACACTGCTACTATCTTTATAGGATTCCGCTTGTGAATGAAGCGATAATTAGGCAAATACTGGTTTATTTTACTTCCTCTAAAATATTTAAAGAATGTTCATTTCAGATTAATATACCGGGTGATCCTCTACATCTTCCCCTTTTTCAAAATTATGCACCAATAATAATTTACAACAACATATACTATTGTGAAACTAAAACTAAACCAAATGATTTCAGTTTTGCCTAAGACAAAATACTTAAACACCTTTCTTTATTTACATTTTTGTATACAGCATGGGGTTATATCTACGAACTGGTTTTATTATTCTTCCACTAATACTCTGATTTTCTACAAATACAACATCATCATTGCTACCTTCCCAAACTTTCGATTCTTCAACTACAGAATTACCATTTGGTTTTTCTTCTGGAATGATAGCTAGAAACCTTCTGTTTCTTTCTATAACTGATCCATTATCCAACCTAACTGTATATGACCTTGTCTATAACCTTATCTATAACTTCTCCCGGTTGCCATCTAGAATTAGTACCTTGAATCATTATCTTAATATCCTTTTTCATCTTTGGTAAACATTTTTGGGTTGTTTTATTATAATAGTACTTTTGCACTTCCTGACGGTTATTTATTTTTTTTCTAGTTTGTTCTACGTTTTTTAAACTTGGTTTTAACATACTACCTTCCATAGAAATTATGCCTTTTAATCTTCTCGACTGTGCTGGTGAACCAATTTCATTTGAAACTGGAGTGTTTCTGTACTGTACATATTTTTTTGATCATCCCTATTTTTTCTAAGAATGTCAAATAAATATACCGGGTGATCCTCTACACCGCTGACAAAAAAGAATCGAATAACAGGGCAGAGTTTGGCTTAGAATAGTTTCAAAGTATTAACTAGACACTGTTCATTCAGAGGATACCTGAACAAAATAGGTCTATACAACGAGTTGTAGACGAAGGCACCTCGTAGCATCATTTGCGAATGTAAATTTATGGATAACCAAAATTGGGTCCAGAAAAATATAACAAACATTTAACAAATAGCTCCCAAGCAGCAAAATAGAGAACGTTGGTCATAATTCAGTGTTTAAATTTAACTTTAACAGTGTAAAATGATTCTTAAAGAAATTCAATAATTTCAGGATCCTCAGCGTGTTTTCACCAACAACATTGTCGTGAGGTTTCATCCTGGACTGGAAATAGATGGAGACGAAATAATTACAATTGTTTGCCGTTACCCCCCACCAATAGCACCACCACCTGCCGCTTTACCAAGCCTTCTGTAAGTATACTATGTATATGAAAAAAGTAATTAATGCTAAGCAATTATCACTAATTATCGTTTTCAGCAAATCGCTTACCATACTCAACATTGAGTAGAAGTTATTGTTGTTGTTGGCCGTAGTCTACAGGTTTTTATACTTGACGTTTTATCCACAACTGCCGTAGATATTATTAAAGTTGAAGCAACGGACGAAGTGCTTTACTACATTATTGGTATTGGGTGGATTTCATTTATATTAATTCCCTCTTCCTTTCTACTGAAATTGTCTTTGTGCCCCCTATCCTGAATTGCACACAAATGATACCATTCAATCCAACCAATAGTAATGAAGCCATGCCCACCACTGCTTTCAGAACAACTAGAGTAGATCGTCCGGTACCTCATTTTATACCGCAATCGTAGAAGAAACGTCAGGTTTAACAACCTGTAGACCACGGAAAATAGCTTCAACAACTTTCTTTCTTGTGTCAGATAGATAACCTAACACAATAACCCAGGTCCTTTTCATGATAACCATTATTCATTTAGATGTTGATAGATGAGAATAGTAAATGATTTTATTGTTTGCTGGAGTTATTCGTACTGATATTAAATTCAAAAGATCGTGGCACTAATCTTCATCAAGGTTATCACCGATTCATCTGCTTCATTCTCGTTCTATTTTCTCCTTTGATGGGAAGAAGCAAAATATAAACAAAATGATACGAAATTCACTACCAGTACAATTGGGCATGGATATCATGGAATAACAATAAAGTCAAAATAGGTTATGAGAAATATATGAGTATGTTACTTACCTTTGAGAGAAATAAACAACGAATTTCTATTTGATACTGGCAATCATTTCATGGCACGACTAAATCGGACACTTGTCAATCAAAATACAATATAAATGATACACAATAGATAGTACCGTTGTTAACGTGAAATAAAAATGCAAATAGAACAATTCAAATTGTCGTTGAAATCGGACATTTCAGAAGAAAGAAGTACAATTTAATCCGGAGCTATATGGTGTTTTCAGGTGAAGGAATAATATGGAAAAGCGAAATAATCTATATCCAAATCGAGTTTTCGGTATTTCCGAAATGCAACACAACATAATAATAGTTCACATAATGATTTCAATAATTTGATACCGTTTACTATTATTCTTTAAAAAGTTCTGGAACGAGAAGAAATTATTTCGAATCAATCAATTTGTTCAAGTATGATATTCACACTTCACTGGGTGTCTGACAAAATTCTCTAAGATGAATCGAATAATTTTTTTTTCATTTCCGTAAAAGCCTCCTCTTTTTTGACAGTATTTATTAAACCATTCAAGTTTATCATTTTCATCTGTATATCATGGTTCCACAAGGTTATGTGGCTCATATATATATATATATCAACATTATCACGACTTTCAGACCCAACACAACAAATTATATTCTTCTGGCTTATTGCTGATAATTCCAATAACAATATCATATAAATAGTGGTAAATCAGTTAAGATACGCAGATGTAATTTCTTGATTGGTTTGCTAATAACTATCTATATATGAATAATGATAGAACTAATTTCAGTTTGTTGAATTACATTACATTAAGTTTGAACCATTATGGAATTATCATTTGCAGGCAAGAAACTCCAGCAGCAGCAATTGCGCCTCCACTGAAAGGTTTCCAAATTCTTCTAATAATCTGTGGCATACTATTTCTGTCCCTGCTTCTACTTGGTCTAGGATGCTCCTATTACTGCTTGAGAAGACGTCCAGTCACCATCATCAGACAGCCATTTTCATCTATTGGAAGTGGATCGGAAATCACCAAATTATCTGGAAGCTCTCTAGGTATGACTGTAGTAATTTGCAAATTCCTCCTACGTATTTATTAATCTGTCTATATTTTCAGGTAATCTCTCAATGTTCGAGGGAGTGAAAATCCCGCGAGCGAACGTCCCTCCCGTAATGGGAGCACCAGGAAGCAGTGCGGGAAGCGAAGGTCCACTGATGAGCGACAACCTTCCTTCCGACTACCCCTCAGAGTCCCATTCCGAAATCGACGTAGACACCGGATCTTTACCAGTGTCTTCGGCAGGAAGTTACGAAAATCAAGCATACCTTCACGATAACAGTAGCTTTTATAGCGAAGGATACGGCCAAACCCAAGAACAGCAAGTCCAAAACGTAATCGCTTCTCCAGCAACAGTACCCAGGCTACCTCTGGCCGTCAAAGATCAACCGAGGTTCGACGTTCAAGTCCGAGTGAAGAAAGCTCCTCCTTCGCCTCCGAGTATTTCAATGTCCGATACGGAAAGCACAAGAACAGATAGAAATCTTTCGACAATCCCAGAGCAACGAGAAGAGAGCGTCAGATCTCTCGACTCGCCTCTTCCTTTAGAGAGAACTCACTTCACGTACATTCCCGAGCTTCATCATCCTCCTAAACATATTCAACCCGCGCCGACGTACAATAGAATTCTCAGAAGGCAGCTGGAGATGCAAGAAGAACCAATGAGGGTGGCGCCTCCAAGATCTATAGCCTCGCTCGATACTGAAATGACCGATACCCACTCCATGACGGAAATAATGGATGATTCCCATCACAAGTTCCTGGCTCCCACTCCTCCGCCTCCACCTCCTATAGTACCGAAACAAGAATATATCCGATATCAGGAAGAACCAACTTCTTTAGAGCCTCCCATTGCAGTCGTGCACAAACCTGAAGTTACTTCCCATGTTGTCGATGACGTATTCCTAAGAACAATCACCGAAAAGAAAACCATCGAAGACATTGAGAGACACCGACGATTGGTAACTGAATACCATACCAGACCAAAACCCACACCTGTGGAAGATCAGAAATGGGATGTGACCATTAAAAACTACCCGGTGGAAATGCCTGAACCGCCAGAATGGGAAAACTTTTCCGATATATCCTCAGCTTCCGGAATGACCCTCACTCCACGACTCGAAAGAGCTACTATGAGTTTACCGCCTCAAAATACAATCATCGACGATAAGTTACCATTGAATGCACCAGAGATTGTAGCCAATATAGGACAGCAGCCGCCCAGATACTCCGCTTCTTTGGACATTCCTCCCAGAGAGCAGAGTTTCTTGTCAACTTTCAATATCCCCATCGAAAATCCTGATGTCCCCAACTGGAACGTGCTCATCAGAGTTTTCCATCCCACTGAGCATGAAGAGGGCCCAGTGATCGAAAGCGCCGAAACATTCAATTCCCAATTGACTACGTCCGATAAAATGAAGTGGCGTCAGATAATAACGACAGAATCAACACTTCGCACTCTCTTAACGGAATGTGTCGTTCGTGAAGATTACGAGCGCATCAGAAGCGACTCTAGATACGTGAATCTTTTCGAACCTCCAAAGTGGGACGTCATCATCAAAATACTTTCGCCCCCAGACAAACCACCGAAGAACCGCAAAAAGAGAAACGACTGGGACAACAGAAGCCGCCGCAGCAGCTTGCCAACCCTCTACGAGTACGATTCCGATGGGGGAAGTTCAGTAAAAACTCTAACGAGGGAACCTCTTGTACTTCCTCTACACTCGCAGAGATCCAGAAAGAATTCCAAATCGAGCTATCGCAGCGAAGCTGATCTGAGGTCCATGTCAGAAATGACTGTCGACTTCGGCCGTCCAGACAACTTTTCGGAAACGTCCAGCTACTATCCTGATAAGAGATATTACGATGACTCCGAAACGGGTCATCCTTCCTTGGCGAGGTCACTGAGTCAACCGAGTTTGGCTCGATCTGCTAGCGAGTTCACGGAACGATGGGTTGCTCCATCTAGGTATGATACAGCTAGCGAATTCACTTCTCCTGAAGTAACTCCAAAGTCTCAGAGGAGCACAAGGATTCAGCCTTTAGATCTGCCAAGAGGTGGAGGAGGACAGAGAACGATGTGGCAAGCCAGCCAGGCTAGTAGCTCAGTTCAAGGGCCACTCGTTTCTTCGCAAGTGGTTACTCAACAGTTCAGAAGTGAAACTTCTACCAGCTTCATGGGTCACGGTCCACGACCCTTGGGCCATGGCTGGTTTGCAGATAATGACAGCGAAGCTAGTTATAAATAATTGAAAAATGTTGACATTCCTACTAACGTGCTAATATTAAGTAAAATCAAACCGGTAATGATACTGCCTTTTTATAAAAAAATATTTTTGAAAAATGTTATCCTATTATGGGAAACAATCAAGGAATTCATGTACCCTTTCATGCCTTGATTTCTTTGGCGGCAGTGGTGGCAGTTGGATCCAAATGATTGCTCATAAGGAAATCTTTCTCATTTGTTTATGAATTTCTCCACTTCCGCATTAATTTTTTTGTCTTTGTAAATATTAATTAGAGCACGATCAGATAATCTCTCTCTTGATATAATCGACAGTAACTAGTTTTTTCAATGTAGCGAAGCTGCTATCTGCTAATGCCACGCTTTGTAGAAGTTTTTGCATATTTTTCGAATGCTACTAGACTGGCTAACTTCAGTTTTCTTATTTACGTTACCAGAATCCAGATCAAAAACAGTAGTCATTGTGTACATACTGAGAACTAACCATTATTCAAGTATTTCGAATTGTAATAGCACTCACTTTTCAGAGTGTGTATTTTATGGAAGAATAATATAAGATCTGCCACTGCGTCAAAGAAAACAAATCTCATTTGCATTGAAAAATGTTTGTTCATCCTGCTTAGTGATTTCACTGGAAGCAGATATACCTTCGATATGTTCGTGTTTGTGGCATATAAGGATACGTGTATTCTATTGATATTCCCAATTGTAATAAACTTTTTTGTGACTAGAATGCTGTGATAACATTGTAAGGTGTACTGGTTCAATCTTTTTCGAATTTTACTGATTCGAAAGGTTTCACCCGGTTTTCCACTCGTCCTGTTTTTTTTATAATGGACGACTGTAGAATTGGGTATTTTTATATAAGTTTATTCTGAATATCGCTACGGCACTGTTTTTCTATGGTTTCATTAATGAAACCGTGGTGGAACAATAGCCTTTCTAATTCGCTCAATTTGCTCCTTAGGTGTTGGGTTAAGGGCTATTACTTTTCTATTATACTTTATACTCAAATCTCAACTATCTCTACATTTCTTTCAGTATCCATGGAATGTATGATATCATTTTACAAGGTGCTATTTTGTAATAACTTCGATTCTATGTGAGTATTTACTAGGCAATAAAATAAACTTTTGTAATACGAAATTCGAAATAAATATTTTATATTAACATTGTGTAGTCACTCATTGGGGATATCGATAACGAGTCTGCACCTGTATATCATTATTTTCACCGGCTCATTCACCAGTTTGGTGCTCTCCTGGGAGGCCCTCCTATTATTCAAAATAACGTTATAAGTCATTCTCTTGGCATCTTGTGCTGAAAGATCATTGTACATTTCTCTGTGGTGATATTCTGTTAAAAGTGTACAAAAAGGGCTCTAGCTATAGTCTGTTACAACAATATAATATCATAGGTATAAATTAGAATTTATCATATCTAAGAGTCCTATATAGTCCAAAGAATAGTTTGGCCCTGCAGCTTGCATGTCCATATTTTCACCGACTCATTAGCCGTGTTAGGGATTCCGTGGGACACAGCTGAGTTGGACCCATTACTTGATAATGTTTAAAGTTGTTCTTCTAGCATCTAGTGCTGAAAGATCATTGTACATTTGGGTCCATTACATTCCCCATGGAGCTCTGTAGTGATATTCTGTTGAAAGGATACAAAAAGGGATCTAGCTTTAGTCTGGTATAACAATATCATAACATAGGTATAAATTCGAATTTATCATATCTAAGAGTCCTATATAGTCCAAAGAATGGTTTGGCCCTGCAGCCTGCTTATCTATATTTTCACCGACGCATATAGCCGTTTTGGGGCTCCCGTGGAATACACCTGAGGCGGAGCTATCACTTGATAATGTATAAAGTAATTTTTCTAGCATGTAGTGCCGAAAGATCATTGTACATTTGGGTCCATTACATTCCTCTTGGAACTCAGTGGTGATATTCTTCTACTTCATCATATCTGAGAGTCATATGTAGCCAAAGAATGGTTTGGGGAAGGACTACAAAATTTGCATTATAATCCTGCAGAAACATCACTAGGATTCCGACTACTGTCTCAGTACATTTTCTATTTTTATATATTTTTGTTACCTAGGATTGATAGGATTGAGAGACAAAGAGAGAGAGAGAACAAACGTGTGATGTACCAAACAATTTACTATAGTATTCAGCCTTCAGATCATCCTCGCTGTGTGTGTTTCTTGTGCTTGGCAATGGGAACTTTCAATTGCCCCTTAATTTCACCGATGTTAGATTTGCCTCACTCACAGGGTATCCGGTAAATGTAATTCTTGGAATTGTAGTGCGCGTTTGATGGCCTTGTTTTCGTGAAGGTGCTATAGATGATGTTTCTGGATCTGAAGCAGGTTCTGATGTTGTACTTGGACCCAATTCTTCTTATCCTTTCCGGACAATTCTCTGATGTAGGAAAGTGCAAGCATTAGTTTTGATGGCGACTTTTCCTTGTGAGGTTTTACCATCACTTTGGAGTAACCATTTCATTGAAGATCTTTTTTGATGATGCCCAGTTCCTTTTCGAGATCTTCCTTCGTATTGCAGAGCCCGAAAGTACGGTCTACTAGAGTCTTGATGATTCCTCTTTTTGTGGATTGATAGTGCTTGGATTCGTGATTCAGATGGTGTCCCGTATGAGTGGGTTTTCGGTATACAATGTTTTCCACTTAGAGTTCGTCCTTCAGTTGGAAACGGCAGTTTTCGTACACAGCATCCTAGTATTAGATCATGGAAGTCTGAACCAATGAAATTCACTTCGATGATTGGACAAAATGCTTTAGGACGATAAATATATAGTGAATCATCCCCAGAAAGACATCATTTTAGGGTATATCGATGATATATGATGGAATCAGCCGGTACTTGAGGAGAATCCATAAAGTATTCAAGAAACACTTTATGATGAGATTTTCATTAATCAGTTTTACAAAAACACAACACGTGTTTCGATATACAATACCTTCCTCAGACGTGTCTTTACTCTCAATGACTTCATGTCAGCCAAACTGATTGTTTTGAATTCTCAAAGAAAAACCATCTAGGAAGTGACTACCTACTAAAAGATGGTTTCAATGAATACAAAAAAAAGGACAGTTCAAAATATTATGCTACCTCGGATCAATAGACTGAGAAAATCCTATTGACTCCCCCTGTATATAAATATATCCCTCACCATTGAGAGAAAGTGGCATTAGGTCGTCCAATTTTCTTCTCCTGGTGAAGGAGATTATCACAGTTTCGCTGGGGTTGACAGACATCTGCTTCCTCAGGCACCAACTGTGAACAACGTCCATCGTGCTTTAGAGGATATTGGAGCTACCCTTCCCGACGTGGACATTGCCAAGATGACAAGGTCATCTGCATAAGCTTGCAGATATACTTTTCTTCTGTCGAGGGCATCAAGCAGACTATCCATCAGGAGCGACCACAGAAGGGGAGATAGTACATTGAGGGCAGCCTCTGTAGACCCTAAACCTAATGGCCTCGCCTTGAAGAGTCGTAGTTACAGTTCTGTTTACCAGCATGGCATAGATCCAGTCAGTTATGGTCGATTCTATACCTTTCATAGCCAGCAACGGCAATCTCCTTAACGTCAAGGAATTGGGAAATTTTCTCCACAACGTTGTTCAATGCTGAATCTGTCGATTTTCCGGTTTGATAAGCATACTAGTGGTTATTCAGGGAGGATACATATAATGCCATCCTCCTGATGTGTCCGTCCAGGAAGAATGTAAGGCTGATTAGTCGTACCAAATTAGGATGTGGGTCACTTCGACCCACTTCAGGTATACATACCCTTGCTGTCAACCAACTGGGTGGTATATAGTTTCACGGCAAACTAGCTCTATAAAATTTCATGAGGATAGGTAAATCTATTTCCAATCCGTTTTCAAGAAGAAATATACCATCCTCTCCAGGAGATTTGAAGGCCTGAAACGACTTAATAGCCCATTCAACTGCCGGTGCTATGATAAACTTCTTGACGACCTCACAATCGTTCTTTTTTGGGCATTTAGCGCCCTCAAAGTTGGGAGGTCTGTTGTTAACAAGAGTCAGATTTCCAGGAAAGTGGTTTTCTATCAAAAGCTCTAACGTTTCTTTACTAGAGGTCGTGAATGTTCCATCGGGTCGTTTAAGCGACCCAATTTCAGCAGTCGGCTCTCTAGAGAGAATCTTGTGAATTCTTGTGCTTCGAGGTAGTACTTGAGATTTTCTTAGCTAGTACTTGAACTTAATTCCGAATCAATGGTGTTTGTGACGTTCTAGTCGATAATCATGACGCCAGCTATAATTGTTGTTACTTGATATTATAATTTGATTATGAAACGGTTGTTTATTTTTTCTGCAGTAATGACCAACCCACCAGTCGAGGGAGGTTATTGGTGTATTTAGTTGAGAAGGATAAAAGAGTTTTTGCCCTTAAACCTCGCGTATTTAAGTTTTTTTATTTTTTTTGCGTGTGTGGTTTCTTGTAGCCAGTCAATTGGCAATTCATTTGCGAATCATTTTAAAAGTGCTTATTCTACAGACTGTGATAATTATAATAAAAGTAATATCCTGAAATTAAATAATTTATTGATCATTGATGAGATATCGGAAGAAAATATAAGTACTGAATGCAGCCTCTAAACTCAAAAATAAATTAACATGCGGCCCAGGTAATAAACCTTGCCAACTTTTCAAAAAACATATTAATATTTTGAAGTATCCTCTACTCATTATGTTCAACGCTCTGAAAAAAGAGGTTTATCCAGAGGAGTGGAAAGTATCACGGATTTGTCCAGCACACAAATCACGAAATAAATCAGAAATCTCTAGCTAATGACCGATTGCACTAATCTCTGCATTTTCCAAACTTTTTGAGATTATTTTATTCGATTTGATTAAAGCACATGTATAAGTGTGAAGAAAGCGTGGGCGCTTTTCTGCCATATTTTCTGTACATCTAGCACCCACGCTTTTTTCACAATAAAACTAGTATTATTCGATCTTTATTGTTTTATGCTTATTTAAAATAAATATTTTTAACTTTTTAGTTCGATGTTCTTTAAAAACGTGTTTTTTAGTTTTTTTAAACTATATTTATTTTCAACTTTTCAGTTCGATGTTTTTTAAAAGCGTGTTTTTTAGTTTTTTTAAAGCTATATTTATTTAAACTATATTCATTTTTCACTTTTTAGTCCGTTTTATTGTCAATTTTTTTTTATTCTAGTCACTAGTATTATAAATATTTAACATACGGTGCACGAATGTAAAATTCCTCTCAAACAACATAATAAAGTTTGAGGTCTTAAATTCTATAGTAATACTGAAATGCAGTAAGTCTCCAGCAGAGGGCGGACAGTTGTAAAATTTGTTTCGAAGTTAAGAGAAAATTTGCAGTAATAATTTCAAAAAACAATTCAGTTTTTTGTTCAGTGTTTTGATCTAAAATTTCATTCAAAATATGAATGGACAAAAAATATTTTTTCAGTGAATAATTTTATTTTTCAAATCAATCTTTTGATTTGATATGTATGTCAAGCACCTTAATTCTAATTTTTCGCATTTTTGAAATATTTAAGTAACTGAATTTTTCAGGTGTACAATTTACAATAAAGTTTTCATTGTTGAAATATATATTTTGGTTTGCTTTCAAATAATCGAATTAGATTTCAAAATGTATCTTCCGTTTCGTTCAAAATTTTTTTCTGTACTGAATCACGGGTA
>WOGO01005525.1:0-12360 GCA_015342085.1 Leptinotarsa defecta | reverse complement strand
GGAAACGGAGTAAGACTGACGTGTACTATAAGTTGCGGTGTTCCCAAATTGATTTTTATATTTTTTGTGGATAAGACACACTGTTTCCAAAATAAAAAGACATACTAAGGTCAGAATTTTTTGCTTCACAAATAATGGGCGGCATGAATCCCTGTAGCTAGCCTTGCATAAATATCTGATGGCTCTTTTTTGTAGAGAGAATACCATATTGAAACGAAATTTTGCACAATTTCCCCAGAAACAAATTCCATAACGTAAATAGGATTCAATTTGTGCAAAATAAACTGATCTTGTGATAGTAGTGTCTAACTCTCTTGCAACAACTCTCACTGCATGACATCCTGCTGCTAGTCTTTTACATAAGTAGTCGACATGGAAATCAAATTTTAGATTTTCATCCAGGTTATCAACTGGTTGATAATAATGAATAGTAACGTTAATTTTTAATACTTTTTCATAGGACTTTTATATATTAAAGTTGGGAGAAGCAGCAAGAGGAAAATGTGTACTTTTATGACACTATAGTTCCCACAATGGATATGGTCATGTTCAAGGGAGAGCTACAACACCTTTTGCGAACTAATCTCAAAACACTGTGACAACTTGATATTCCTAAATCATAATAATATCATTGTAGCTTCTCTCTTGAAAATGGTAATATCCATTATCGAAATATAGGAAACGAATACACATCTCTCGCTCACTGCTTCTCCCAAAAAAAGTGCAATTTTCATTTCTTAACTAGTCAGCACCTCTTTACTATAAGCACAGTATATACGTATACTGTGCTATATGTGTGTTTGCATCATATATTGAATTATACTGATGTTACATCAAGATCAGCTTTGATGTACATTTCTTTATAATAAATGAAATTACAAAGTGTGAATGAAATTTTGAAAAATAAAAACACTGCTGTACTATTTGTCCCGATAGAAATTTTGAAACTATCCATTGACATCGAGCATTTTTCAGGTTTTATTCCAACTGTACCACAATATGCCAGAATTTATGCCAATTTTCATGTCACCGGAAGTACTCGGAGCTTTGGCTGGAGTCTTATTTCCCTTGACTAGTGGTGGCGATAGTACCGAGAGTAGTGGTGCATCCACACCTGCTGGCGAAGAAGCCGAGACTGTGTTGATAGTTACTTCACCCCCTGAAGATTTGCCTCTCACGACTCACCCTGTTCAACAGTTCATCATAGACTTCATAAGGGTGATAGTTGTGGATTCGCTCAGCTTGCCTGTCACTGGTAAAAGTTTGCCGGTGATAGACTTAGTGTTGGACGCTTTTCCAGAAAACTCTCCTACCTCCCAACAGATATGCTACCAGACTGAGGTGCTAGTTAGTCTCATGAACCATCTACTCGCGGCTGATATGTTGGTTGGAGATCAGGCAGCTATTCCTATTGTACCTTTGCCGAATGCCCACATCCAGTACGTGGCTCCAAACGTTTTCTATTTGACTGCAAGAATCGTAGATAAGCTTTGGCAAGGGTTACTCTCCAAAGATCCTCATGAAGTATTTGACTTCATCGTCAAATTGATCGTGCAGGCTAAAAGGAGAAAGGGAAACTTATCTTCGGAAAGTTTGTACCACTGCTTGAATAGAAGTATTTTGTTTTTACTTTCGAGGCCTACTGATAGTATAGCGGACCAGATGTCGGTTTTGGAGGCACTTCACAAACTTACAACAAACAGGTTAGTAATTTAATTCAAATAATGCCATGTCATAAGCAAACCCCAGCTTCTATGTTCTGTTTTCCTAGAGCTGATGAACATAACAGAATCACTGAAAAATAAATTACCAGTAGCATTTGATGGAATGGCATCGAAACTCTTAATATGTAATCGGAAATCTAGAAAAAATTAACTATATCTTAAATGCAAGATGCAAGTCAACAAAATACAAACTACTGTTAATGATTAAAACTGTTGGACAATAAAAACCTTCAGTTGAATGAGATTGAAAATTTATAAATTAATATTCCACTACAGCTGAGTAATTGCCAGTCCAAATAATTTTGAAAAAAATTGAGAAAGTTTTTTGCAACTTACCTCCACTTAAATTACACTTGCCTTCAATACTATCAACATTATGTAATATTGATTTATTTCCTTTTTTACATGCTTTATATTAGCTTCATCTATATATATGTTTGTTTCTATGTTTGTTTGTAACTCTCAAGCAGAATTATCGGCATTATTGCTTGATCTATTGCGGGCAGATAGCTCTGTACGTCCTACTTGATATTTCTTGATCTATTCGCGGGCAGATGGCGCTGTACGTAACCTACTTAATATTTCTTGATCTATTCGCGGGCAGATGGCGCTGTACGTAACCTTAATATTTCTTGATCTATTCGCGGGCAGATGGCGCTGTACGCAACCTACTTGATATTTCTTGATCTATTCGCGGGCAGATGGCGCTGTACGGAACCTACTTGATATTTCTTGATCTATTCGCGGGCAGATGACGCTGTACATAACCTACTTGATATTTCTTGATCTATTCGAGGGCAGATGGCGCTGTACGTAACCTTCTTGATAGGTTATTCAAAAGAAAATCCAAATAATAATATAGCAGTAAAAACTAAAAAATACGCTTTTATAGTATATGAAACTTAAAAGTTAAAAGGAAATATATATTAAAAAAACTAAAAAACGCGCTTTTCAATAACATCGAACTAAAAAGTTAAAAATTGTTATTTTTTAAATAAGTTCAAAACGATAACGATCGAAAAATACTAGTATTATTGTGAAAAAAGCGTGGGCGCTTTGTGCAATATTTTTTGGTTATATTTTTACCTTACTTATGTTATAATCTGGCCTCTTTGCCTCTAGATTTTTTTGGTTTTTAGTTATGTCAATATTTTTATACCATCAACAGCTCTTTGGCTTTATTTTTTCATGTAAGTATATGTAAAAATAAGTCACAATATGTATTTCATCACAAATAAATTAATATCATTATTATATTCGAGGACACAATATGTGAACTTCATTTAATGATTTCAGGTTAATTGTATTTGGAGCTGGAAATCACGAGTCAGACTTTATTGGATGTCTCACTTACTGCCTTCTCCAATTGACAGCCGACATAAAAATCATGTTGGATTCCAACATGCGAACTACCTGGCACGTGAACCCCAGTAGTGATTTGGAATCGAGGGATGAACAGTTGAACTCGCATCAGGGCAGAAATCTAATGGCAGGTGCCGCACTAAGAGTATGGGAGGAACTGTACATTTGCAAAAAGCCGGCCATCGAAGAAGCATTTAAAGTTACTCTACCTCAACCTCATCCCAATTGTAAAGCACCGGATCTGGTGGTAGTGAGGTAATTTGTTGATGAAACCAGCACTAAAGTTGTAATACTTTTATTTTATCTTTCTAGGGAACAAGTCCTAGAAGCCGCCTCAAAATTGTGGTTAAATTATGTAGAATGCGAGAGAAAAGCGGCTTACAGAATTCCGTTTGAGCTGCACAATCAAATCCAGTCCAAAATTCATAAAGTTACGGGTGGACTGACAAGACTAGCTAGTAGAACCAAGGTTAGAAAAGATGATACTTTGAGGATCAGAGTAAGAATGGAAAAAAAACATGCATTCGCTTGGATGACGAGTCGTGTGACGTTGTTGAAGTAAGTTATTCTGAACATGAATTTATCATACATATATTCTTTCACTGGCTATATGAACTGAGGAGGACTGGAATTCTGTTAATCTTCCAAGTGATTTCTAATCTTTATCTCAAATGTTGTACACATTTATGTTGTAAAAAATTTCAAGGCACTGATATTGAATATATTATTCTCATTCTCATTGAAAAAAATCAACAAAATATCACATTAGATCTAATATAATATAAATAAAATACCTTGGCGTTTATATTGACAATAAATTGTGTTGAGATATATATTATTGAAATACTCTGAAGGTATCCTAAATTAAAACAAGATGTAGGAAACATTTTTCGGATTCACACATTTAGTTAGGTGAAATATTGTCAACTTCCTTTCAGAGATTTAGTGGAAATGAGAAGGCAACAGCATCAAAATACTACCCAACATACACAGCGTTATGTTCACCAAGAATGGCTACAAACGGAGAATGATTTGACTCGTGAAAGAGGTCTCTGGGGTTCACCAGAGCCTTGCTATCTAGACAAGTGGATGCTGGACATGACCGAAGGGCCGCATAGAATGAGGAAAAAGACAATGAAAAATGATTTGTTTTATTTACATTATCCATTTCGATCTGAGGAGAGAGGCCTCTTAAAGTACAAGGTAAAACTGTAAGAGTAACTAGAAAATTGAAAAAAAAAATCTTTTCAGAAGAGAAGCTATTTTGCTTTCTACTTCTCCATCATTAAACAAAAAAATGAGAAAAACTTTGTAAGGTAGGAAGAAAGAAAATGACTGACAATAAAAACTTTTTACAGAGATATTTAGTAGTTTGTTGTTTCAGATACAAATTGGAAAAAACTCTTTTAAAACATCTTTCACATGAACATTGATTTACACGAAAGGAAAAAGTATTTTCGCAACAAGTACTTCCATATGAACATTGAATTGCACAAAAATCACTTTTCCCATTCAGTTTGTACTACAAACATTCGTAATGGAATTTAAACATATATCATCCATAGAAACGCTACACAATGTAACATATTGAAGATTATTGATATATAATGTCACTTGACTGGAACACTATCATCCTCAATGGTGTACTTCGGAGTTTTGGGACAAGGCACTTATCACCTCATTAAATTGAATTGAATGAATGGAATTCCTAAGGCTGGAATTGAATGAATTTATTAAAAATCAATATTTTTCCCTCCTTTTCAATTTAAATGAATCAACTAACGATATGAATGTGTATATGTTCTGTCAACATGACAAGAGTAGTCGTAATGTTATGAAAGAAATGAGTGCTTCACCTTGGATTGATATCCAAAACGGTGTTGATGATCAAATTGTGAAGCATTTCTATGAGTGATATCTTTTTCAATTCCATGCGAAATGTTTGTAGTACAAACTGAATGGGAAAAAATTATTTTCATGCAATTCAATGTTCATATGAAAGTAGTTGTTCTGGAATTTTTTTTCTTCCACTTTGTATCTAAAAGAAACTTCTATTTATGATCTGAATATCTTTATAATGAGTTTTTATTGCACCTGTATGTATGTTTGTTTGTTTGTCAGTTTGCTTGTAACTCTCAAGCTCGGGATCTGTATTTGACAGAATTAACGATATTAATGCTTGATCTATTCGCGAGCAGATGGCGCTTTATGTAACCGAAAATATTAATGGTCATTTTTCTAAACAATATGTGGCTGATTGATCCCAAAGTTTAGATAAAATAAATATCATTTAAAAAGACTAAAAAACACGCTTTTATAGCATACGAAGCTGAAAAATGAAAAATATATATATAGTTTAAAAACTTAAAAACACGCTTTTAAAGAACATAAAAATATTTTAAATAAGCTTAAAACAATAACGAACGAAAAATACTAGTATTATTGTGAAAAAATCGTGGGCGCTTTGTGACATATTTTTTATACATCAAGCACCCGTCACTTTTTTCGCAATAATACTAGTATTTTTCGTTCGTTATTGTTTTAAGTTTAGTTTTAAAAAAATATTTTCAACTTTTTAGTTCGATGTTCTTTAAAAGAGTGTTTTTTAGTTTTTTTAACTATTTTTATTTTCTTTGGGTAGCTTAAATTTTTTGTTAATGGTGGAGGAATAGAAAATCTTTCAACTATGAAAATTCTTGATAATAATCAAACAAATACCAAGTGATTTGTACCATAAAAATTTTTTAAATCGAAATGTTCCAGATGAAAACTATAAATTTTACATGAAGTGAATGTGCACTTATTGAGAATTGGCAAGAAACTAAAACCGTATTTTGGAATTTATAGGTGGCCACAAGCTACCACAGCAAAGAATATTTCAATGCAATCCAACTCAGGAAACATATCGGTGTCAGTGGAATGATGGAAACGGAGAGATCTGATAGTGTAATCGAAGAACCGTCTCCAGTCCCGTACACTCCAGCACTACCTCAACTTGCCAGATTAAGATCTGATCCCGAGGATCAGCAAGAGGATATTGATTTGGAGGAAGAACCCTCTCCACAGCCCGACAATCAGACATTGCTGAGACTGCTTGAGGAAAATGAAAAGGTAAAGAAAGTTCATCTATTTTGACATAATAACATGACATGTTATAACAAGTAATGACAAATGTAAAGCCATTGAAATTGTATAGAGTGCACTGATACCATACATCACAGTTTGTTGTCTACTGTTTGATAGTATAATTACAAACATAAATTTTTTTTTCAAGATAACATACATGTTCAGATGCGCGAGAATACAAGGGTTAGACACAACTGAAGGATTATTACTATTTGGTCAAGAACATTGCTATGTAGTAGATGGATTCACCCTGTTGAAAAATCGAGAAATTCGTGACATCGACAGCGTACCTCTCAACACCAATGAGTATGAACCCATCTTACCAAACCCTGGTTCGCCGAGAAGTTCCCGAGCTATGAGACAGTGTTCTCGATTCTCATACGAAGATATTAGGTGAGGCAAGTCCGAACCTGTTCATTAATTGATTCAGTGAATTTAATTTGAATTGGTAGTTTTTGTAAAGCCTGATTCAAGGACTCAGTTGAATTTCTATTTCAGGGAAGTGCACAAGAGAAGGTATCTTCTTCAACCGATGGCATTAGAGGTATTTTCTGGGGATGGTAGGAATTATTTATTGGCATTTTCCCGAAAGACTCGAAATAAAGTATATCAAAGGTTCATGGCTACAGCTACAGGGATCGCCGACAGTGCACAACAGTCTGTAGCTGGTCAAAAACGAACTGCAAATGTCGAGCAAGCTACCGGGTTATTGAGTAATTTGATTGGAGAAACGAGTGTTACACAAAGATGGGTGGTAAGTGGTAACAGACCTTCAGGATGGGCAAAAGTTGATGATTCAATCATTTTATATTATCGTGGTCACTCTTATCGGAATTATTTTTTTCAGAGGGGTGAAATATCAAATTTCCAGTATCTCATGTATCTGAATACTTTAGCCGGACGATCATACAATGACCTAATGCAATACCCCGTCTTCCCTTGGATCTTGGCGGATTATGACTCTGAAGAATTAGATTTGACAGATCCCTCAACTTTCAGAGACTTCACCAAACCAATGGGAGCACAAAGTCCCGATCGGTTGGAACAGTTCAAAAAACGATTCAAGGTAGATGTTTCAGGAAAACGTTGTGTGTGGTTGGTCAGCTCATTTGTCACTTTCTAGGAATGGGATGACCCTCATGGTGAAACTCCTCCTTATCACTATGGAACCCATTATTCCAGCGCCATGATAGTTTGCTCGTACCTGGTTAGGCTGGAACCTTTTACTCAACATTTTTTGAGACTGCAGGGAGGACATTTCGATCTGGCCGATCGTATGTTCCACTCGGTGAAAGAAGCCTGGCTCTCAGCTTCAAAACACAATATGGCTGATGTCAAAGAATTGATTCCAGAGTTTTTTTATCTGAATGAGTATTTATCCAATTCCAACCATTTTGATTTGGGTAAGTTCAACGAATCTTGATGGGTCTAATAAGAAAAGTAAATTGTCATATTTATATAACTCCTCATTATCACAAAAGCTCTCAACATTCAGTAATATTCAAAATTAACATTAAGGTACTACGACAACACAAGTTAATTGATGAGATATCTCTGTTGAATAACTATAAGTAACTGTGATTGAGAGTTTAAGAGAACGTTAAATTTGTCACAAAGTAATAATGATTTTAAAATGTAGCATACCAATTATACTATATATTTTAATTTTAATGCTATTAAATATATCTTTTTGTATGTTCAAACAATGTTTATATTAGCCGATAAGTTTTTTAAATATTTAAATGTTGTAAAAGTATATGACTTGCTATAAATTTACATCATATTTAAAATAGTCAATAAATTACATAAATCTACTATGTTAAAATTCATTGTTCAACTTGTCAGAAGAGAAAATTTTTGAATTTACAGAAAAAAAAAACAAAATAAATAAACTAGAATGAGGAACTACTTCAAGGATGAAGAGTATGTGTGAAAATATATATGACAAAAAAATCTTATTAAAATTGGCAATGAATCCTTTCATATTTTCAAACATTTTTCAAGGAGTGAAACAAAATGGAGTAACACTGGGTGATGTAGTACTACCTCCATGGGCAAAACAAGATCCAAGGGAGTTTATTAGAGTTCATAGAATGGCATTGGAATGTGACTATGTTTCGCAAAATCTACATCATTGGATAGATTTGATATTCGGTTACAAACAGCAAGGCCAACCTGCAGTTGATGCGGTTAATGTTTTCCATCATTTATTTTATGAAGGAAACGTTGATATCTACAAGTAAGTTATTGATATGGATGAACAAAATACTTTGATTGAAACAAATGTTTGGTTAAATTGTTGCTCATGAGCACAAATAATCATTTGAATTAAACATACGAGGTGTGACTATGAAACTAACTGGACAGTGGAAACTGAACGGATACAATGAAAATGCTTAAAGAAAATGATTCAAACACTGTTTTAAACAGCAGAAAATTTAAATAGTGGAGGGGAGTATATCGAAGGGGATAAAGGGAAAGTTTTAAAGGATTTTTCTTTTTAATTCTGTTATTTTCTAGCTAAACCTCATAAAACCTCACGGGTAATTTACAAATGAAATATACATATCTTTTCTTTATTTTCACCTCTTGCAGTATCGATGATCCGCTGAAGAAAAACGCTACAATTGGTTTCATCAACAATTTTGGCCAGATACCAAAGCAGCTTTTCAAGAAACCACACCCTAGTAAGAAAATGTATGTCGGAAATGGCAATAGATCATCAGTTATCGATACAGGCTCTTTGGTTCAGGCTTTCACTTTACCACAACCCGAAAAATTGTTTTTCCACCACCTGGACATTTTGAGACCCTCCCTTCAGCCGATCAAAGGTAAACCCAGGGGTTCTTATTATTGTTTATAGTGCTTATATCCGATAATATAAGTCTAACCTCTTACAAAATAAATTGATGGAAGTAGCCATAACTATATGGTAGGAGACCATCATGAAAAATGAGAAATAAAACTTTCTTTCTTGTTTTTTTACAATTTTGTAATTGTTTGAAAATGTTCTTATAGGACGAAACTGCAGTAACAACATTAGTTACAAATGAAAGTGGTTAAAAAAAAACAGAAAGTTTAAATTTCTCATTTTCCATAACTTTTACAAAATGTTGAAAAATATTTCATACTGATTCATATTTTCCTTGCAGAAGTGAAGAGCCCTGTAGGTCAAATATTACATATAGAACGAACTGTCCTGGCAGTCGAACAAAATAAGGTCTTGATGCCTCCTTTATTCAACAAATATGTGGCCTGGGGCTTCGCAGACCATTCATTAAGGATAGGAAACTACGAAAGTGCTGTTTTTGTATCCGAAAGTGTGATACAAAATAACGGGGAGATTTTAGCTTGCGTTTGTCCGTCTCCCAAGTTGATTGTTACAGCAGGTACCAGTTCGGTAAGGAACAGTTTTTTTTTTGTTTAATCCTGAAATATTTATGTCGACTACGAAAATGTTTAATTTCAACAATAATTTTTGGAAAACAGGTTGTGACAGTGTGGGAATATGAATCAAGGTAGAAGAATCTGAGCATCAAACATAATTTGTATGCCCATACTGATGCCATTACTTGCCTCGCAGCTAGTCCGGCTTACAACGTCATCATATCTGGTTCGAGAGATTGCACGGCGATCATATGGGACTTGTCTCGAGGAGTTTTTGTCAGGCAGCTCAGAGGTCACGCGGGACCAGTGGCGGCAGTCGCAGTCAATGATTTAACTGGAGACATAGCAACCTGTGCTGCCACTTGGTTAGTTCTATACATCTGTGTATACCTAAAATTTCAGTTCACTCCGCTGATTTCAATTTTACTTCATTTCATGCAGGGTTATTTTGATGTTGGGTCCCTTCAAGAAAATCCGGTTACATAGGATTGTTAGCATTGACTAAGTAGCATTTGTATAGGAATCTTCATCATACTTTCATAACTTACCACTTTTGTAGATTTTTAGCAGAATAAATTTGCTGGTAACTGTTGTTGATAAATCACAAAACTTGTCACCCTTGTTTATACTATTTAACTAAACCAAAAATAATAATGTCGTGCTGAATTATGATTTCACCTTTTCTATATTAGATTCACTATTTATTCTGTTCCAGGTTCTTTTAGTTTCTTTTTCCAATTTCTTTATTTTCGATTTGTAATATGATGATATCTTTTTTGCTTTTTTCACTTTTCATTTGTGTTCTTTAACAGTATGGATTATTTGTGTGAATATGGATAAAAAAATCATTGCTGAAATGAATATTGCTCTAATGCTACCTTTTATTTTTATCTTTTTTTCAGGTTGCATGTCTGGAGTATAAATGGCGATGAATTATCAAATGTAAACACATGCGTAGGAAGAGCTGATAGAATGCAACAAATTTTGTGTGTGGCATTTTCACAAACTCACGAATGGGACCACTTGAATGTAATCATGACTGGTTCAACTGATGGAGTGACTCGAGTGAGAATTTGTAAACTTATTACATATTTTGTTTTCTTTGCTACAAGAAATAATTATTTAGGCAAATAATGTAGTTCTTGATATATTAAACATTTACTTTTAGATGTGGTCAATAGATTATGTTCAAGTTCCTGAGGAAGAAAGAATCATTACAACTTCTTGCAAACCTGTGGTAGAGTCTAAATCATCAAAACCTTGTAAGGAAACTGCAACTAAACCTTCTCCCATACACCATCGACTTGTCAAGCAAATCAACGTTTTCCCGGTACTGGATCTATGAGTGAGTAATTTTATTGTTTCAGTTCATTATAACATTTTTTTTAATTGAGTGAATGGTTAAAAACTGCAGGAATCTAAATTTCTCTTCATTTTGGATCAAAAAGGGGGGTTAACTTGGAAAAAACATAAACACTAGGACATACTACTTAAACGGCTGTGGTGATATATTAGTGAAGTGTCGCCAAAAAGAGTGACTTTTACTGGTGAAATGAAAATTGACTTCTTTAAAATTTTCAATCACACGTCCAATACTGACACAAAGGATGGTCAAGTTTTAGTTGGAACACCCTTTTTATAATCTATTAATGTAGAAGAAAGAATTTCACAAGAAATATCCCCCGCTCGTTTTTTGAGTTGATACAAAAATAATCTATGGTGAAATCTGTAAATTGTGATATGCATGTAGAATATTTCCCACAAATTTCCAAATTATAAGTTTCCATTAAATTTCCTATTCTAGGTAGTCTCATGAAATCAGGTTCTGAGAGCAGTTTATCCGAAGAAAATGTTAAAAGTTCTGTGGATAGGCAAAAAAGTAACGATAGCAGCACCAAGGAATGGAGAAGTGAACAGCAAGATGAAAAGGAAACTTGCAGTGATACCGAAGAGTGTGCACCTCCTGTAGCTCCTGCGAGGCGGAGAAGATCGAGGGTGCATGGTGGTTTCAGAAAAAGTGAAGGTAGGAGTAGGAAAAACAATTGTCTCGCCGCGGTCGAAGCCAGTTTGAAAACGGACATTTTAATTTTGCTCATGCAGCTCTCTTTCTCAGAGTAGAGTTTTTGGAAAGGTGTTATGAATAAAATTTTGTATGTCTGTGTTTTTGAAAATGAAACTTTGTCTCAAAGTTAAAAAAAATACCTTATGCTAAGAAATGTTCCAGTAAATGTTAAATTTGAAACAAAAATATTCTTAGAATTGTGTTCCGTACAGTTAAATTTACGTGTAACGGCAAATTAGTTACTTGAAAACTTAAGATGTCTGTGGTTCGTGCGTGGGAAACGATTCTAAAAATATCTGTGCTAAATGTCAGTGAATTTTTCAAATTTTCCTAATATTAAATCCAATAATAGTTCTTGTAAATAAAATGATGAAGTTCGTTGATAAATAAAAGTTCAGAAGTTGTGATTTTCACACTGGAAGTTCCTTGTGACTGGAAAACTTTTGATTCGATTTGGAGGTTATGAATTGTTCAAGATTTTCAAAAATGTATTCTTCTTATGGATTGGGAATTATAAATGATATTGTAATACCTCAAAACTGGTACAGCTTCCCTGGATTGGCTTTCCCCTGATTGGAATTTTGAATTCTTCCAGACACTCTAAAATCTCCAGTAAGTATCCTTTCTCGTTATTATTATTTATACTCTGGCTCTTATTGATGGTTTTATATTGATAAGAATATGTAAAACGGTTTTTTT
>WOGO01005523.1:0-12361 GCA_015342085.1 Leptinotarsa defecta | reverse complement strand
TCATCGTTTCTGAAGAATAGACAGCAGTTTGTTAGCTTGAAACATCATAGTGAGTCTACCACTATAACCTTTTTTTTATTCCTTTTTTAGATAAATGAAATCGATAACTCCATCACAGATTTATTCACAACGATTTACGCTGATGGCACATCCTTGGTGGTGTCCAGTTATGTGGATCATCTTCTGTTGCGGAATCATAGATTCTCATATTCGACACTTTATTGAACAAGCAACTTCACACTCACTATTTATTAACACAGAAAAATCTAAAGTTAACATTTTCAGGTCAAATAGGAGTAAAATCATCAATTTAGTGGAAATTCACATAAATGCAGATACACTTCATGTTGTTGATGAAGCCAGAAACCTTGGCGTTTCATTTGATTCTTATATGAGGTTTGAGAAACACACCAACAAACTCATTCAACGAGCCTATGCCTCCTAATATATGGTAATAGGCACTGCCTATCAAATGAATGGAAAAAAATGTTGTGTGAGAGCTAAGTACTAGCACAATTGAGTTTTGCTGATACTTTTTATGGGTCGAACCTGACAAGTCACTATAAACAAAAAAAATTCAGAAAGTCCAGAATTTTTGTTTAAGACTTGTATATGGAATAAGAAGAAGAAACAGAATATCTCACTACAGTCTGCCTGCCTCTATCATAAGATTCTCTTATATAAAATCCCTTGTCACCTGCAAAGAAAAGTGACGTTTCGAACCGATGTTCATAATATCAACATCAGGTTCAAAGGCTCCCATTTTTAAAACCCAGTTATTCAAACGCTCCTTCAGTTACCAGATAGCTAAAGTATTCAATGCTATTCCTGAACTTTTGAAAAAACTGCCACCCTGTTAGTTTAAAATCAAATTGAAATTATATATTTTTCAAAATTAATAACATGATGAACGTTACACCATTCCGCTTTTCTATCTTCTTTTATTTTTTTCCTCATTGAGCGATTCCTGATCAATAATAGTTTGCCTAGTTTTGTATCATCGACAGTCACTGATCTTTATTCATGTATTCATATACTTATGTTGATGATATGCTACTTCAATACCCATGAGAGACTTTTTTAGGTTAAGTGGAAGAACAATATAGCAGTTATTTGCATAGCTGAGAAATTTTAACTTCGCCTTTTACTATAACTTTATATATATAGTTAGAACTCAATATTGTAATTTTATTTTTTTGAATTTCAACCGTATCCTGTATGTACATTTTTGAACTGTCAATGTATGTTTTCAAAAACAAGAATAGACTTACTTCAAATGGAAGTATTCATAATGTGAACACTAGACAAAAACGTGATATCTATGTTCCGTTTCGTCACTATAAAACCACAGTAAATGGCCCATCAGCGGTAGGTCTTACTATTTTCAATAAGCTCCCCAAGTGCTTAAAAGATATAACAAACCTCAATGAATTCAGTAACTTGCTGAAGAATTATTTGATTGAGAAATGTTTTTATAATTTGCAATAAATTTACGATTCGTAATATGCAAGTGTATCTGTGATGTATTTCATTTTATTTTATTTTTGTTGTTTTTGTTTTAATAACAACGGTGTTGCTCATACTGTGAATTTTGTGTCATGACTTTATGTGTACTTTGGCAATTCCAATACATGTTATCTGTGTCTAATGGACATTTTTAGGACAGCTTTCTCATGCCTAAATGTTGATTCAAAAGTGAAAAACATGTAAGTTTATAACCTCTAAACTTTGGCAATGTTTTCGTCGGTAGTTGCAGTTTTTGGACGTTCATCTTCTCCCAAGCTCTTACAGCCACGTTTAAATTCAGCCGCTCAACATTTCACTGTGGTAAATGATGGCGCAGAATCCCCATACACAGAATCCAACTCATTCTTGATTCGCGTAGGCGTATTGCCTTTCAAAAAGAAATATTCAATGACAGCTCGATACTCGATTTTGACCATTTTGATGAAAACACACATCAACTCACTGAAGCGACTGCTGCATAACAACTGCGCGTCCAAACTAGCTGAAACTTTGGTGAGTAACTGTCAACAGATGAACACCGAAATTCAGTAACTTTCATTTACGAGTGCTGCTATATTCATGTTGAGGTCAAAAACTTTTCAGATCGCCCTCGTATATCTCAAAAACTTTTTCAGACTGTCGTATTATGATGTGCCTTTTGGGGCTCTTCAAATGTGTCTCCTGATTTCACTATGTTGAGGTCGGAAACTTTCCAAACAACTCTCGTATATAACAAAAGGTTTAGTTAGAAAACGAAAATTTGTCGAAGAACTTTCGCGGTTTTGTGAAATTGCTTTCGGAGATATCACGGGCCTATTTCTATGAAACTAATTTGTATTTCAGGACAACTATCGCTTCAAAATAATTTGACGAAATAGCTCCCCAACAGCCGTTGTTTACTATAGTGACGCATGAAGTGGTTAATTGTGAGGTGACAAACATTTCCTTTGTGATTATTTTAATGAACTCGATTAATATTCCGGAGAAACTTGATTCGTGACTCCAAATTATACCAAATTTGTTGAATAATTTTCGAGTCGGCTACCGAATTGAGCAAGCCACCTTAATTATGAGTTATAACAAAGATATTAGCCTATCAAGATGAAATGTGACAAACAGCAATTTATATTGAGTGACCGTAGGGAGAAAAAACTGGGTTTTGGAAATGTGGAATTTCTGGTGTCAACAACAAATATATATCTTATTTATTTTCAATGTTCACCGACTTTGGTGTTTCTATCAAAAAAGGATTGCCTCATAACCTTGATTTGTGGTTATGTGGTTCAGTCTACGGAATTCATATGACTTTATCAATAAAATAGAGAACATACTAGACAACGCAAAATTACTATCCTTTGATGTGCAGAATCTATTTCCTAGCATACCTCCTGATGATACTATTACTTTAGTAATAGAATTATTAGATAGAAATAGAGTGAACCCAGTCATAAAACAGGAAATAATTGACCTTCTGTCGTTATGTCTCAAACAAAATTATTTTTAATTCAATAACAATATTTATTTCTCCTCAAAAGGTTCAATTATGGGAAATCCATTAAGTCATAATCTAGAGAAGTCGATCTTTAAACATGAATTTCTTGTAATGGCATAGATATATGGATGACGTTTTGGTATGTTTTGCAGGTACCAAGAGGCAATTAGATACTTTTCATAAGGATATCAACTAAATTCATGAATATATCAAATTCACTATTGAAATAGAAGCAGACAACTCAATCAATTTCTTGGACTTAACAATTAGTAGAAGGGACAACAAACATGCTTTTTCAATTTATCACAAACCGTCCTATACATTACAATTCTACCCATCCTTATCAACACAGCTTATAATAGCATGATTCACAGATAAGTCAATATTCCTCTTTTAATAAAGAACTTAATTTCATCAAACAAATTGCGGTAAACAATGGGTTTAAAGACGAATTAATTAACAAAATACTTGCCAAGAAAGTCTACGCAAAAGCTATTCGAGACGTTTTTCCTATTGATAAGGTGGATAATCAAAGAGCTTCAACGTAATTTGGACAACCAACGAAAAAAGTGGCTTCATTTTTGAGGAAACGAGATATTGAAATTGCATATAAAACAAGTAATACGTTGGGAAAGTTATTTAAAAATGACAAAGACATGACATCCAAATTCTAGAAATCAGGAGTATATAAATTAAAGTGTGTAATGTGCGCTAAAGTATATATTGGTCAAACGGGCAGAAAATTTAGGAATCGAATTCAGGATCATCAAACGAGCTATGTAAATAAGAAAACAAATTCAACATATTCGAATCATCGTCTAGAAGAAAATCATACCTTTAACGAAGAGTTCGAAGTCTTGCACATTGAAAATAAAGGTTTGAAACTGAATCATTTGGAAGCAATGGAAATTAATAAACTTGAAAATTCAAATATTATAATGAATGACCAACTGGATTTGAATAGATCACCATTATTGAACTTGTTTTCTTAAAATCCGAGACAGAATTATTATTGATGTAGATGTGAGGTAATATGCATTAGGTAATCATAATTCAACAGGTACCTTAGGTAGAGGTTTAGGAAATTTTTTGGAGGTAGTCTCAATTATGGTTACCTGTAGCATATAAATATTAATGTAAGAATAATTTGAAGTATCCATACACTTGAGAAAGCTACTGTGCAAGCGAAACATATTGTGATTAAATTTTTTCTAATGAAGTTTGAGGAGATCAAATCGTGAGATGTAGTTTTTGGAATTACCTTGATTTGAATCTTTGACGGAATTCAGTTCAAGATGACAGTTCGCTGTAAAATTGTTATTCGACTCAAATTCACGAAAGAAAGACATCGATACCACCTGAACTGGAGTTTTATTCAAATTAACATGTATATAAATGTATCAAAAATAAAAAAGTACTGCTGAAGGGTCTTTTATTGCGCGCTTTCTATCTTTAAACTTTAATGAAACAAAGTTTGAAAGACCTATGGGTGCCATTATGTGTGGAATACATTGTTCAAATGTCAGCCGCGGCTTCTCTGAGTGTGGCACATTCGAAACGTCCAATTTTCCATGACTCTGGCGCATAAACCAGGCTGAATTTGACCGCTGCCGTGGGTTATGTTGGAAAGCTAGTTTACATTACATCCACCTGTGATGACCATGCCCTCAAACCGCTCGTGCAGAACATCTAATGTGGCATGGACTGTGCGGCACGTAGCGCCGTCCTGTTGAAGCCACATATCGTTGGTTACTAGATTATCCAATTCAGGCCAAAAGAAGTTGTTGATCATTGACCTTCAAGTGTCGTTCCTACTGGAGCGATACGATAAGGGATGCAACATGAGCAATCTTTTATCGCCCGATGCAACTTTTATCCTCGCAACACTCCAAAATGAAAGAATGGGCAAGAAAATAAATGGGTACAGGGGAATGAAAAATTCCTTGGGAAGAGTAGTGTCAACGAGACAGAATTCATAGCAATCGAGAAAGTGATTGGAATATGAGAGGGTGACTGTGATACGCGATTCTGCCATGGCTGTGGAACGCATGGAAGCAGGAAGAACGAAAAAAACAAGAGTAGTGAGAATACAGAGAATGAATGGAGAGAATAATGTGAGGGAAGCGCGGACTTGGTTGAGAGCAGCAATCTCGGCAACAAGAAAGCTCACGAAGAGGCTACGGAAGGCATGGGTAAGCTGAACATCACATGGGATATAATGAAAATGGGTAGTGAGAACGGAGAGTGGAAGATAATTAAAGAACGAATCAGGGCAGAATGACAGAGAGAATGAGTTTCGAGGTAGACTGGGCGGCTGTTCTACAGATTCTGTAGAAGAGTCGGGGCATGAATCGCTAAATCTGTCATGCAAGGTCACCCAGCTGCTTACGGAACATGGTAACTTCCTGGGATACCTTGCCAAGTTCAACCTGGGCCCGGAATTGCCATGAAACGGCCGAACATGTGATAGAAAGATGCATGGGAGAAGAAAGGACTGATTGGCGTGAATGGAAAGAACATAAGGAGCGGGAAAATGGAGAGAGAGTACTGAGAGGACAGAATGGAAGGAATAGCGAATGGATAAGGTTCGTGAATGAATGGGCAGATAATGTGGTGAGGGATGAACGAGAAGAGTGAAAGGCAGACTGTTAGCTTGGCGCCATGGAACTGGGGAATGTACAATGATTTCCCCAATCATAGCGAACATAGAGATTGTAGTGGCATCTGTCTGTCAACATATATAAATAGTTATAGAGTTAATTGTTGAAATTCATTTTTATTTTTGTTTCTATTGATGGCATAAGGTATTAGACTCAGTTTGAAGCTATTTGTTGTAATTTTGGGGGATAAAATGAATAAAAAAGGTCTTTTGTCCCGCTGGTTCGCCCTCGAGTGTAGTCGACGTCAGCGGCACGCAGAGGGGGGTGAGTTCGTAGGAGTAGGGGTTCCCTTGACAGTGGTGGCGATAGATAGATGCCCGATTGTAAGGCTCTCAGCCAGGGCGATAGAGAACGATAACACTGTTCATGCTCCAGATCCATATTGCCAATAGTCTTCTCGGCAGGACAATTATGACGACTGTAAAGTGGGTGGAGCGCGCGATGCGTTGCTCAAACAGAACATCCATTTTGTTGATACAATTTTTTTATTTGCTCGTATTTTTGAATGCTATGATGATTAGGCACAAGCTATGGGAAGTTGGTATTCACTGACAAACGAAAATCATATAACAACTTGTTGTAACATTGATACTGAATAATACATTGATTTTCAACAAATGTATACGGTGTAACAGAAAATTTTCATGATTGGATACTCAATGAACAGACAACAGTTGAAGAGCTAGATCAGTAATAAATATGAGGAACAGAAGGGGCCATGAATAGATACTGAGGAGACGCCTTAGGCAGCTTGAAGGTGGTTGAAAATATGACACTCATATTTAGTATACTGTATTTTGTAAAGTTGATGAAATTCCATGAGTTCATCAAAAGAATCGAAATAAATATTAGGTGAGTATTGAAATGTGTTTTTTTAAATAGCTATCATTGAATAATACTGGATCATACTTCTGTATCCTGTGGAATAGGGAGGGTGAGTGTAGGCCCACAGCAGTTAGGCCATTGTACATCCACCTGAGGAGTTGTCCTCCTAGGTCATCGTCCATACTGTCCTTTCCAGGAAGGTGGTCAGGTCACTGAGATACTTCTCTTTTACATTGGCAGGTGTAAGTCAAGACTCTCTTTATGACGATAACTCCGGACACTCGCATAGGACATGCCTAACAGTTTCATCTTCCTGTTGATACATCCTGCATAGAGGTGTGTCCACTAGTACCATATTATATTGATGTTTCCTTTGTTGACAGTGGCCAGTCAGAAATCCTACTGTTAAGCGTAGATTTTTCCTGATCATCGCCATATATTTCTTCAGCCCCAGCTTCCCAGGGTCGCCCACGGTGATCCTAACAAGAATGCATCCTTTAATTCCATCCCATCTCTTTAGGGATTGACCATGGGTGTGACCTTTGGCTAGTCCCGAAATTGTCAAAGTCATCAGGCCGTAGGTACCACTGGCTCCTAAAATTCCTAGTCGAGCCACTTCCTTCGCTAAATTACCTTCACTCCTGTCGTGCCTTTTAATCAACCTCAGGATGATGTTATTATCTACCGAAGCTTTTGCTAAATCTTGGTGGCACTCTAGTAGTAGCCCTGAGGTAACACGTTGTTTTTTCAAGGCTAATAGGGCTTGTCTGCCATCAGTGCACATAGTTAACAAACCTGGGTTTACTTGCATCACTGTTTGCATACGCAATCATAACATGCCCATTAACGCACATGTCCAAGCAGGTCAGACCACTGAATCATACTCAATATTGGTTTTTCAGAAATTATCAGACCGACATTGAACGTTCTCAAACCAGCTCGCGAATTTAATTTCTCACTGCCCGGTTGATGACTATCGAAACATTTTTGCAAAAAGCAATTATCTGATACGTCAAATAAAACTTTATCAATTTTATGGCATTTTTAAGTAGCCATAAAGTAAATGAAAAGGTGATTGCGTCCATCTGATTCTCAATATTTTACGACGGATAAGTAATAAAATGTACAGAGAAAAAACCGCCGCATTTTCATTAACTTCTAGAATTGAAATGGTCGAACGGATCAGTAGGGACTTCCTCCTCTTACGGTATGACGGATTGAGTATGATTGAAATAAAGATTTTATTGCTGTTTCGAATAGAGACATGAAACAAAGCGACTAGTTAGATGTACTCCAAGGATCCGTGTTGAAGAACACTCTAATTCTTGGGTGAACTTATTAATTGAGAAACCCATTGCAACCAAAAATTACCAAAGTGAACTACCTATTTTTTTCCTGTTTTTCAGAGATTTTTTCCAATTTGTAGCAGTTTACTACTTCAATGCAAATCTTTGGTATGAGTTACAAATCCGAAAAAGTTTCACATTTGTTTAAATCTGATATACGCAAAACCGTGTATTATATATTTTGGCACATATTTTATTCAACAATGAAAACATTATTATATTACTAGAGCTAAAGTGTTACCTCAGGGCTAGTACTGTGTGCCACCATTATTGTTATGAAGCCCTGAAGAATAATTTGTTTGAATTCGAAAAGGCCAGGAAACAATTGTTTTTTTTTTCAAGAGAAAATTGATATTTTTTACCCAACCAATCTTTCTTAAGAATTGTTAGTATTACTATTATCTTGCACAGAAACGAAGGCTGATGAATGGTAAGTGCAACTAAACTGACCTATATTGGTTGAAATATACAAATTCAACATTAACACTAATGAAAGTAAGGAAAACTATCTCCAAGTTCATAAATTACAATTGATTCTTCTAAATCAATTGTTAGCCAACTGAAGGTGAATATAAATTATTCTAGTTAACATTCTGAAAGTGGAAAGTGGTTTATCAGTTTCTCTGTAGTTCACAAAATAAAAAATATCAACCGATAATTCCTCTTCAATCTTAGAAACAGGCAGCAAATCTGAAAAATACGGTGGCTGGGGCATGATTACAGTGTTGTTTTTGGCCGTGATCGACGATTTCGATGTCAGGTGATGACTCTCTCAAGCAATGCATTATTTCATTTCTCTTTTTTAAGTATTTGAATAATTTTTTTTTTTAACTGTTGAAATGATGACTTTAAAATGCGTTGTTTTATAGATCTTTCATGAAAACTACTTGAGTTTCGTCAGGAGAACATTCCCCATTCTGAAGATAGTTTGATCACGTCAGCTTGGTTGAACTGCTCATCGACATAAGTGTTCGAAACATATGGAAAAAACGCAATTTTCATGAGCAGAGAAAGTTAGTATCAAAAATGAAATATTGTGAACTTGTTCTCTTCCAACAATGACTCAGTCATTCTTGAAGGAAACTTTCAAACCGCTGGTTACTTCTGTTAATACCGATCGACTCCACGACATATAATTTAGCCGCTGAAGAGTAAAAACCATAATTAGATTTATTACATGACTCCTTCTCCTAATAGGTTCTAGGAAGGTATTCTCAACGCTAGATGATTAGCTATAATTATTTATGATGTTTATGACTTCATTCGGATAAGAAATTGACGTGAGAAAAACCATAATGCATGTTAGGTACTGTTAGTTCATATGCAAGTCGTTACATACAGAAAATCAGTGGAGATGTTGATGTTGATTGTACCTCACCATAATTGGCAATTTTTCCCCATTATCTCATCATTAAGTGGGAAAATATTTCATTCGCTTCAATATATATCGTTTCATGAAGTCCAGAACACCTTTGATAACCTTTTAGACAATTTCAAAAGGAATGAAGTTAGCGATGAAATAATTGTGTAACTATGCTGACCTTTTCTGGGGGTTTTCACTTCCCTTGACATCTATCAATGACTTTTGAAAATAAAACGAGCTAGATGAAAATTGCAAGATAATTTTTTTCCAATCCTGAATACAAATGCAAATCTCAGCCTCCAAAAGTTTCTGTATCTGTATGATTGCTCAGCTTTTTTTGTTAGTCAAAATCAATTAATTCGACAAATTACTAATACCTGTATAAAATTTCCTTTCACAATTTCTATATTCATATAGATTGTGGAAGGTGACAAAACTCAAAAAACAGTCGATAAAAAACTGTGATTCAGTTCACAAAAAAGACTTTCATTCAGTATCTGAAGCATACTTGAAGATTTCCTGATCGAACCATGTTCAATTATCATTGAAAAACACTCCACCCATATGCAATTCCATCGTTTCACTATATCAATAACAAAACTCCAACAACACCGTTCTAGACGACTTCTCAAATCGATGCATAAAGTCATAAAATTTGCTGCACCTTGCTGTAAATCACAGATTTATCGGTCCATATTAAAATGATTATTCATGTAATAAATGTGTTACTGATATATCCTCGATATCATTACTGCTGTATGAGGTAATAAAATATATTTAAGTATCAGCTATAATGATAATTTGAAAGATATATGTGGCAAGTTTGGGAACTTAGCTTGTAACTTGGCTATACCCATATCACATAAAATAAAATTAGCACCCTTCAAAATGTATGAATTTTTCAGTGGAAATTATTCAGTGTTAAAATCGGATGGTGGGAGTTGATGAAAAAATAATAATTTTTCTCTAATTATAATTAACAAGTACCAAAGTTTTTTATTCAAAAGTTCAATTTATCAATTTATCATGTGAAACCTAAGACTGATAATCACCTGAAGTAGTGATAAACAGGGTAATATACTCAGGATCAAAACATATAGATGATAACAGATACAAATGAAAAGTAATAAAATTAATGAAATTTTCAATATCTGCTATTCAGTAATATGTTGCATGTTACGGACAAATAAACAGCATCTGGTGCAAGTTTTCGACCGATCATGATTGATATCCTCAAAATAAAATTCAATCTGAAGTCTGAAACTAACCCGATACAAAATCATTTTAGGACATACGGTACAATATTCATAAAACTTTCACCGGCCAAAGAGCACGTGCATCAAAAGCGCACAGGTGTTCTTCAAGGTGTAAAAATAATTAAAAGCAATCATATATAACGAGTAGCAATTCTCGATTCTATTTGGATATGAATTAGAAAGAGCATGTTCAACATCTGATTACGAAATACAAATATGGGTTAGTATAGATCGAGTTATGTACAAGTTCTTCAACACTGAATCGTTTCAATAGTTACAACTTCTGAAACAATAAAAAAACTACGAATGCATCTCCCACCACTGACCATTGTCAAATCCTGAACCAGCAAATAGAGACCCCAGCACCTGTAATATAATGAAGTTGTTGAATAAAACAATACCTCCGGCATAGTTTACTGCCACAAATTGCAAATCACCCTAATAAGCTGGAACTAATGTTATTTATTAAAAGGCTTTTGTGCCCGACCCCGAACATAACTATATAGTTCTTCCTTTAATGTTAATTGGCAAAGAAAGATTAATTTTCGAGGGTTTTTGTGAGCCAGGATCCCAAAGCTCAAAGGTGGTCACAGTGGCGTACAAGATGGTCAGCTTTTCAGTATTTCAAACATTTGGCGGTTCAAAAGTGCGTTCATATTCAGACAAAATATTCTTCGTTACCTGTTCTAGTATAAGAGGGCCTCTTTTACTACCAAAAATGAATGTTTATGAAGTAATATCACAATCTGCAGACAATTCATTGCCTGCAGACAATTCATTGTCTGCAGATTGGATACAGGATTTAGAATGCGCCACTATTCATGATTGATAATTGATTGTTTTGGTTGGTTTCCAGATTTTGCCATGCTCTTCCTTGGTTACATCCAGCTGCGGCAGTCATCTTCAGTGGCGAGATCGACTTACTCTTCTTGACGTATCAACCTACGTATGAACAGTTCCAGTTGATACGTCAAGAAGGGTACTTTGACCTCGCTACTGAAGACGACTGCCGCAGTTGCAGTTGAAACGCTTGGAGATTGTGACCAAAGAAGACCCCGGTAAAACCCGAAAACCAACCAAAACATTGACGCCAGACGTGAAAGGCTACATTTCGATAATTGATTTCTCCACCTTGTGATTCCTCCACCAGAGAAGGATTTGCAAGTAGAAATGAAGAGCATGAAGCAGATTGTATCTATAATCATATTCCAGTCAAGTCAATTGACAAAATGATATTCATTTAAAACCAAAAGTTGATCATGAGTGAACTATATCCAAATCATGAAAAACCTAATGAAGCTGAGATATATGCTAGCATATGCTGTTCGGAAAAGGTCTCCGAAAACATAAAATATTTTTTTCGAAACTTAACATTCTCACGTCATTCACTAGTAGAAATAATTCAGGAAACATGTGATTCAACGCAAAATCCAAGAGGGATAACTGGAGAAAATCAGGAATATATAGACTGAAATCTGGTGACTGCTCAGCAGCTGATACATACCAGATAGGTTTGTATCAGCTATATATGGACATCTACAAAAACATCTACAAAAACTTCTAAAAAACAAACCACACACAAACTGCGCCAGATGACTTGAGAATGGTTTGATGAACCGAAACTGGTCGTAATAGGGTGAAAATAAAAATCTTTGTAGAAATTAGACAAAAATTATTTTGTCTTTCCTATATTTGATACGAATTTTCACAAAATAGATAGGTCATCAATCGAATGAGACGAATAACGAATATTAATGCCAAAACCAAACCGTTATTTTCAACACCTAGACACGTGTTCCGATCACCAAGTGATCATCTTCAAGAGTAAGATTATATCAGTTTAATCTTTCTCTTCAAAATGATCACATGGTGATCGGAACACGTTTCTAGGTAACGTATTTAAGAACACTTTA
>WOGO01005522.1:0-12362 GCA_015342085.1 Leptinotarsa defecta | reverse complement strand
TTTATTCTGGGCAATCAAATCATGTGGCGCCCTTGAACACCTTTTATGGACCACCCCGTCTTCACTGTGCTAGTGGCATTTGTCCAGAATAATAATAATATACTGACATAGGGGAAGATATTTTTTTGTTTTTGTCATTTTTTTTTGTTATTTATTTGTGAACTTATCTTGAAGCGGGAATTTAGAGCGCTACAATATCGTCAGGCTCTGGTGATGGAGAAGAACTAGATACTTATCAGCTCGAATGAGGCTGTAGGTGGAAATGAACGTTTCCAATAAATGTTTCACAACAAATTCCAATATCGCCGGTATAACACCGACGTCTTGTCGAAACCATAAAAGCACCGATGTTATCATTTTCATCATCATGAATATTGTTAAGATAAATTTTCCTCAAAAGATAAATATATATTGTCGCCAACTTATGAAGGATTGATTCATATGAGATGTTTTTCGATGCAATATGTATTACTGAATATTGAAAGTATGAAAATAATGTACATATTACATCCCAAAATGAACTTACAGATGACGCTAATAATCACATTTCACAATTTCACTTTTTTGAAATGATGGTTTTCCGTATGGCCTTGAAATATTTTGTATAACTTTCCATATCATATATTTGCTTATTATCTATTTGTGATTATAGGAAAATTAAACATTCTGTTTATAACATTTTGAAAACATCAGTATACATACAAATTATTTATTAACTGGAAAAAAAATTGTTTCGAAAAATATCATGGGATACGTCTTATATAATTATGATGTTCAGTATTTTACCAATTATTCCATTCCAAAATATCTACAGGCTGATAAAAGCTAATAAGCCTGGTGTAGTCCTCCTCGACCATCAGAGTAGAAAGATATTCGTCATGGAGTTTTCAGCTTCGCGTGAGATGAATACAGTCCGTGAAGGAAAAAAAAAAGAATTATATCGAGATTTCCTCTTTGAGCTGCACAGAGTCTATCCAGACCACTCTATTGAAGTGGTTGCCCTGATTGTTGGAATCTTTGGTGGAATGATGCCCTTTCTACTCTTGAATTTCAAAGCCATGTCGGTTTGCCGCAGAAAGGCAAAATGTTGGCCAGATGAATGCAGAAGCTCAGAGCACATGCAGAATCTCGGAGTACATGATTCTCGAATCCAGTTAATACTCAGTTACCTCACGGTGTGAGAAGTGGTCATTGGTTGATGATGCTGGGACGAGTGATATTATTGATCGTATCGTCCAATCCTTTCTAAGAACCTCACGTTGAAAATTACAACTTGGTAATCTTTAACTCGCATAAGTTTAGACTTGCAAAGAAGGGATAGCTATTTTTCGGAAAAAAACTTCTTTCAATATATTTTTAACAAGCACGTTACGTTTCACATTCAATTGCTAACATCTGATTTGATCGATTGAAACGATTTTGAGCCAAATTATTAAAAAATCTCAGCTATTAATTTTTTTTGTCATATTTCGTTCATTTTTTCATCGCATTCAATTATTTTTTCATTTCAATTAATAATAGTGGTCATTCATTATAATCAGTAGTAAAATCTATTTTCGGAAAAACCTATGCAAATCTCTCAAAAAGGATTCATCACTTTATGCTAAAATTGCAATTTTTCTCTTTCCGTGATATCACAATGACACGACACTATTAATATTCCACCGGACTTTAATGTATTGCACGGCTCTGATCGCCTCACCCATAAATTGTCAGTAATGTGGTAATTATACAAAACATTGTCTCTGAACAATACGACCCTCGGCCGTCGTATGTGTGAGTATCTGACGTAGGATGACACCCATTGACTGACCCTTTTATCTGAAATGATTCTCAGCATTTGCAAATAAATTCATTACATAGTCAGAGAAAAGAACGATCTTCACTTCTGATGAGGATATACTTCACTATTTCATTTGATTTCATGTAATTTAAACATTTACAGTGTTTACTATCTCATAGTCGTGATTTCAGATTCATTCAGTTTCATTTTGTTAGTTGACTCACAGTTTTTTCGAAAATATCACTGTCGTTTGTAGGTAATTATTTTTCAACGTTACTGAATATTCTTCACGTTCGCATACAATTGAAAGTTTCGTGTTTTTGAAAAAGAAATATGTTGATGTGTTTTTTTTTCATTGAAAAGTATATAAGAAGTCTGTCAGTGACATCAACTGTGGAGTTTTTGTGAAATGTCTCCTTCGATATGAATAGTTCGTGTATATATCTGATATTCGTTCCTCCACATATTCCAAAAATTTTCATTGAACTCGAATTCAATTTTATAGTATCATCTCTATACACTTTCCTCTTCCATTATTGAAAAAATATTGTAAGATGGAGAGGAAATGGATTAAAGTGTGTTTCTATGTAGCTATTCATGTGTTTTTCACTGCAATCTATATCTTCAAAAAATCTAATCTTTGCCTCTTCGTACATTACTATTTTCCCCATAATGATAGTATACACCAGTTATCCTTCAAATATAATGTATATTAACCCATAACTTATCGACCACACTATTTCTAAATTCCTATATGGCCAATTTTTCCAAAACCCATTATTTTCATTGCCATACCTCCGAATATCGATTTCAGTATAGTGGCCTGATAGATATCGATAAGTTTCTAGTATACCTGTGAAGTATTTTTTCTAGTATTTCTAGAGCAAACGACATGAAGCTGAATGGCTTAAGGCATTCGAAAATCCTATCCTATCCGATTTCACGAGGTTTCAGTATGAAAGTATTCTCTCAAATCCACCTTGTTATAAACTACATTCCAAGTAAGTTTCTGCGACATTATAGGATGGATGGCATCTGGTTCTGGTGATTTTCAAAGTTGAAATGAGTTTACTATTTGGAAAATCTACCACTTTCTTTTGCCAACCGCCAGTCTTTCCTGGACATTCTTTTGGTTGTCCTGAACTTGTGTTGTTGTGTTGGATTTATGATTTCCGATGAGAGGAAGTGCATCTGTAGAAGCTCTTCAATAATCTCTCCTCATCTATTGTATATTGTACTCCATAAGTCTCCTCCAGGTTTCTTCAAGATTTTGTTAAATTCGTTTCAGGAACTTTTGCACTTGTCCCATCTCCGTGATTTTCTTGCTTTTCGATTTTTTTTACCAGGGATTATTCATGTTTGATTTCTGGCCAATTGAAGCACCATGTTCATAATACGTGAAAGTGATAACTCCATTTTGCTTAGGGTCTCCCAGTAAGCGCTTCCCATTTGTGATATCATCCAATTTTCGATAACTCTGGCGCATGAATCAGACTGAATTTGACCGATGGCATAGGTTTTGTTGACTTAGAGGACCACTGTAGTTTGTGGCATATTCGCATATACCAGTGACTAAAAAAAACACATGGAAAAGTATAACGAGGTTGACGTGAGATGACCATGCTCTCTAAACTCTATAGATTTTCCCAATTGACTTGGCCACTCGCAAATATAGTAGATTTACCAAGTTAGCAGATCTGACGGTTGGGAGTAAAACAAATTCTGTTGGGATATTCTCAACACTCTGCAATACAATTCCATTTCATAGACATGTCATATTTACAAGAAAAAACAGGAATATTAGAAAAAACTTGGTTTGAATCATGTGTCTCCGAACCGGATATAATGACAGGACAGACAATTCCGCCTTCTGCTTTGATAAGTATGGTGGGAGTTAAAATGGACACCAATATGTCTTGTCACAATCATGTTGCTGGAATCATAAAAGCTGCTTGGAACCAGAAAACTGTACACACCTGAGCAACTTTTCATGCTTTACATTCTTTGGAGTATTGTTCTCATGTATGGGGCTTCGCTCCTAGGCATACCTTGAAGATGCTGGATTCCATCCAGAAAAGAACCATCCGCCTGACAGGAGACATGAACATTACTTGCAACCTTGATAGTCTGGAACATCGAAGAAAAGTTGAAGATTTGTCTCTCTTTTATAAATGATTTCATAGGAGGTGTTTAAGTGACTCGGCACATTTGATTCCACAAAGAGCGGTACATATCAGAAATACGCGACGGACTGTGACTGCTCATCGTTTTGAGGTTTGACCCAGTACACCTCGAACTTCATTGTTTGAGAACTCTTCCATCTGGAGAACTGCTTTTGTGTGGAATAAACTTCATGACAACGTTTTTCAAATGAATTTGAAGTCCAGCGATTCACATCTACTTTCATACAAGTTTTAGAGCACCTTAGGGATTTTTCTGTAGTGCTTGTGTTTCATTTCATACAAGACATCTTTGGCCTGAATAACAGGTATAGAATTTTAAACCTTGGAAGATGTAGTGGTGGTATATGAAGGTGTGGTGAAGGTGATTCTGAAGTAGAAATCTTCAATGAATCTTTCAGTCACAGTTTGACTTAGATAGTTTAGTTGATAAGCGCAAAACATTTTCAACTAAAAAATTAGTAATATCATTCGATCCACAAAATTTACTACTTTGTTTCCAATGAAATATCTATAGAGTTCATCTTCTGTATATGAAAAAACAATTTGAGATACATCTTAAGGTCTATATATAATTCAAAATCATTTCAAATATCAGAAATTTTATTTGTTTCTGAATATGCTCTTCAAAAATGTACATTGAAGTTTTTTCTATTGTTGAAAGATGTTATTTTGACTTATGAATCTTCAAGATGAATGTCTGCTGCTAACTCAAAGTCTGTGAACGCTCTCATTTCATTAGATAATTTCAGGGTCTAACTGATAGAATTCCCTGTGTGTTTTCGAGAAACCCCATTTTTTATAGCAAAAAACATTACCTTGCGAATTAGCGAGTTGTGAACTCACTGATTGAGAAACTGAATATTGATTGTAGAGACGAAGATATCAGAGACGCTTGTAGGTTGAGCTATAGAGAGACTAACCAAAAATCTCCTCCAAATTTCATCAAATGTTTAAATACTAAAATCAAAACAAATATTGTCAGCAGCGCAAAAAACTTGAAACGCACTGAAATTTTTACTGCTCCTGAATACGCAGCTGAAAATTATCAAAAGAAAAAAATGATTTAATGTCAAAAGCTTGCGAAACAATGAGATCAAACGGTCCCACTGAAAGAATATTCCGGACGGATTCGGAAAATAAAAAATTGACGGTATGTCGCGAAGTGTTGAGGAAATTTCATCGAAACAACTCTCTCCTTCTGCATTCACTGGCAACTCAACTCCACCGCATCGTAGTATATTTCAAACAAGGGGTCACGCGAATAAGAGGAGACAATTAAACAACCACAATAAAATCTCAGATCACATAGAAAAAAATAAATATTCATATCACCCAGTTGAAACTACTGATAGCGTGTTATTCTTTTTTTTTTTTTCTTATAGAAATCCATTTCAATATAGATTGCTGTTGTTTAAATGAACCTATGTTCCTAGGTCCCCAAATTTATTCCTCGGTCCTCGGAGTCAATGATATTATGCAACATTTGATAATATCCAAAAATGTATAACTTTTTGCTCTATCATGAAATTGAAGACATTCTCAATAGTGCTGGATACAGTGTCGTTCATGATGATATTACACATGAACGAAGGGGAGAAGTAGCCCTCAATATTGAAGACTATTGGAATCATAAAATAATAATCAAGTCGGAAAAAGAAAGTTTTATTGTAAGAGTTTACTATATTAGTAGATTTGAGCAATCTTTAGCAAATATTCACTCAACTCTGCTTTGATCATGTTACAAAACTCATTCAGATTATTATTTTCATACGAATATTTACGACATAGTTCCACACCAAGCTCATACTTATAGCTGAACTTCAATAGTTTTCGCACCTCTTCAGTTTGATAACATATACTCGAATCATAATTCTATGAATATAGAGCATCAAAACCCAGTTCGACTGATTCTCAAGTTTGTGAAATGTTCTGTAACACGTTTTGGGAGCCATGATTTGAAAATTATTGTTACCTTCCTCGTCTAATGAAATGGATTCAATATATCGGCATATACTAAGTGACAAAGAAAGGTAAACATCCATTTATATTTTCATAAATTACACCTCACGGTTTGATCTCCACAAAATTTATTTGAAAAATATATCACGACATGTTTCGCTAACACAGAAGCTTCATCAACAGTGATTTGAATACTACAAGTTCCTTCTTACACTAATATTTATATACTACAGGTAACCATAATTGAGACTTCCAACAAATCACCTAAAAATTTACCTGAGGTACCTCGTCAATTATGATCACTTGAAGCATATTACCTCACTTCTACATCAATAATAATTCTTTCTCGGTTTTTGTAAGAAAACAAGTTCAATAATGGTGATCTATTCAAGTCCAGTTGGTCATTCATTGGAATGTTTGAATTTCCAAGTTTAATAATTTCCATTGTTTCCAAATCATTCAGTTTCAAGCCTTTATTTTCTATGTGTAAAATTTAGAACTCTTCATTAAGGATATGATTTATTTCTGAAAGATGATTTGAATATGTTGAAAGTGTTCTCTTATTCACATGTGATGTTCCTGGATTCGATTCCTGAATGTTCTGCCAGTTTGACCATTATATACCTTAGGACACGTTCCACACTTCAATTTATCTACATACTCCTGATTTTCCAGATTTGGATGTTTTATCTTCATTATTTTTAACTAACTTTCCCAACGTATTACTTGTTCTATGTATATGCAATTTTAATATCTCGTTAAAGCTCTATGATTTTGATTATCTAACTTATTAATAGAAAAAACGTCTCGAATCGCTTCTGTGTAGACTTTTTTGGAAAGTATTTTGTTAATTAATTCGGCTTTAAACCCATCGTTTACTGCAATTTGCTTGATGATATTGAGTTCTTTATTGAAATTATCTACTGAAAAAGGAACATTGACTAGTCTGTGAATCATGCTGTGAAGCTGCTACTTTGTGTTGATATGGATATGTTGAATCGTAATGTATGATAATATCCGTATAGGACAGTTTGTGATAAATTGAAAAATTATGTTTGTTGTTCATTCTACTAATTCTTAAGTCCAAGAAATTGGTTCAGTTGTTTCTATTTCAATAGTGAATTTAATGTTTTCATGAATTTTGTTGATATCCCTATGAAAAGTACCTAATTGCCTCTTAGTACCTGTAAAACATACTAAAGCGTCATCCACATTACTATGCCAATACAACAAATTCATAATCAGAGGTGGAGGTTCAGGTAATTTTTTAGAGGTAGTCCTAATGATGGTTACCTGTAGTATATGAATATTAGTATAAGAAACAACTTGAAGTATTCAGATCACTTGACAAAGCTACTGTGATAGCGAAACATGTGACATATTTTTCAAATAAAGTTTGTGGAGATCAAATCGTGAGGTGCAGTTTTTGAAATTGAATAACTGTTTTGTTTATTTCTATTTGGTTGAAAAACATCGTGGTAAAAATATTTTCAACACGCTACTTTGTAAACATCATCTTTTAATACTAACAACCATTAAAAATGTCACTTTCAATGGCAGTTGTACAAAAATACCTTTTTGAACCATGAGACTGTTCAGGTGTTTTCTTAGGCACACCAAACATAGTTTGAAATGGTTTCGACCAGAATGGGATATTGAATGTTGAAGCTGAGTTGAATAAACTACCACTCTTTAGTTGTGTAAGGAAATTTCTTTCAGATCATATGTGTAAGAGGGGAGAAAACTCTTGAGTAAATATGTTTCACAATACCTTAACTGGAACTATAATGTGGATAAATAAATTAAAACTGAAACTTTTTTTTATTAAATTTTTATCTGGAATTACCAATAAAAAAAATCACATCATTAGTTTACATATAAACTTACATATACTCACATATATGAACTTTATACCTACATTTACAAAAATAAACATATTTACAAACAAAGTAAGGTAAAAATTTTTCTCAAAGTAATGTTACAGATATATTAGACTATCCCACTAATAGAATTTTGTTCGAAACCATGGAAAGTCTTTCATTAATCTACACAAAAACGAGAATTTACCAAAAATATACAAGTCTCCATTACTACTGTATAATTTTACTAACATACATCATAATTAGCTACCTGCTCTGGTTGAGTTACTGGATAGTGTCAAATATAGAAAATCTGTTGGAATTAGAACTCTTTCAAATAATTCATATATATTAATATATAATTTAAATTTTTCCACACTCATACGCCCAGAATTCTGAAAATAGCAACAGGCAAGCGGGAGGATTATCAGTGATCATGATGAGAACCAGTTTTTGTATTGAATAAATTTACTAATCAATGTCAATACTGAGATTCACAAATTGAGTTTACGAATTTTTTTTCGTCGTGCTTAAAATTAGATAGAAGTTACAGAACATTTGGTTGATTTCTCAAATCAGACTAAGATTACGATTGAATAGGACGACATTAGCTGCTTATAAAAAGAGGTACATATTTTTTTAAGTGGATGGAAGACATGTTGAAATGATTGGTTTTTTTTGAATTATGGAATTTTATTTTCATAAAAGTGTAATTCTAGTCTTGACAACTAATTGATTTCTATGATGTAAAAAAATGAAATTCAATGACTGTCATTTATATTACTGGTAATTTCAAAAACTACACCTGACGATTTGATCTCCACAAACTTTATTTGAAAAATATATCACAACACACATATCACAATACACAACACAATATATCATAAAATACTAGCTTTTTCGAGTGATTTCAAGTGATAAACCACTTGAAAAAGCTGATGTTTTAGCAAAACATGTGATATATTTCTCAAATGAAGTTTGTGGAGATCAAATCGTCAAGTGTAGTTTTTGAAATTACTATGAATCTTCATCTTCAAAATCAGAAAAAAAAAAATAACTGGTAAGTTCTAAATTCAATCCAAACTAACTTTCAAGTTCATTTCATTCTCTTGAAATAAGGAAAAATATTCTTTGGAAGGCGAATACAAATAAATGTTTTTCAAATCTCCTGAGATCAATTTGAACTGATGTAACATTTAGTTATAGGGAGTAACAGGACCATAAGAATTGATGGTTTGACCGTCCGAGCTTCTGGAAAGCTCGCTGGCCTAAAGTGTCGTAATGTTCAGTAGATCTAAGATGATAAAAGATGGAAAACAATGTTGATTATTCTACAAGTCAAGGAAAAGATCTCTCTAGTCTGGTCTTGAATTCATCAACAGTTATTAGGAACTCAACATTTTGATTTTTCATTGTCATTGTCAAATTCAATTTTTCAAAAATGCAGCCACTTTTTCCATTGTTTGCCCAAAATACGTTAAAGCTCTATAATTTATTGATATCTATCTAACTTATTGATAGGTAAAGCGTCTCGAATCGCTTCTGCGTAGACTTTTTTGAAAAGTATTTTGTTTATTAATTCGGCTTTGAACTCATTGTTTACTGAAATTTTCTTGATGATATCGAGTTCTTTATTGAAATTATCTATTGAAAGAGGAACATTGACTAATGTGGGAATCATGCTGTGAACCTGCTACTTTGTGTTGATATAGATGGGTAGAATCGTAATGTATAATAAAATCCATATAGAACGGTTTGTGATGAATTGAAAAATCATGTTTGTTGTTCCTTCTACTAATTGTCAAGTCCAAGGAATTGAGTTGTCTGCTTCTACTTCAACAGTGAATTCAATGTTTTCATGAATGCTATTAATATCCCTATGAAAAGTATTTAATTATCTCTTAGTACCTGTAAAACATACTAAAACGTCATCCACATCATATAATACATCATCCACGTCATACAATAAACTCTTAATTGAACGATGTTTAAAAATCGACATTTATATTGAAAATATTTCAATAATGTTTTGCATGTGTATTTATGTTGAGGCCAGTAAAAAGCCAGTGAAATTTCAGCCGTATCGAAAGCTATTCTGACGAGTTTTTCCAACTTTTATTTTTATCTGTGCTTTAACTGTTAGAGTTTCTTGTAAAGTGTTTCGTGTCATTAACACTATGCCACGAGTGCGAAGATTTCAGCGTATTCCTCAACTCAGTGATTTTGAGAGAGTATGAATAATTGACTCATATGGCATGGACCCAAAAAAGCCAAGAATATAGGACTAGGAGCACTGGTCGTCGCAGAGGAACAACAGCGCGTGAGGATCGCCGATTTAAACTTTTGGCTCCTGGGGATCGGTTCATTTCTACTAGGGCAATCGCGAATTAGTAGTTTGAAGAACACGGAAGGGTTGTTGGGATACGCACAGTATATTGGCGAATAAGAAGTTTTGGACTTTTTTCGTATCATCCCCATTGGGTGTTGCCACTGACTCTTGAGCATCGACGCAACTGATTACACTGGTACAAAGACAGAATGAATTGTGATCATCAGTGGAACCGCGTAGTCTTCAGCGATGTATGTCGCTTGTGTGTGGGTATACACGATGGACGAAAAAGAGTAAGAAGGCGTCGTGATGACAGACGATCGAGATCCCCAGTTTGATGTGGAGTGGCATGTTCACCATACTGTGAACATGACAGCTTCTCGGTACATTCACAAAGTAGTGGAGCCTCATGTCCTTCCATTTCTTGAGACCATCGGGAACCCCATATTCCAACAAGACAACGCTAGACCACTTGTGGCTAGAGTAACTATACACTTCATAGATCAGCATGACTTTAACCGCTTACCATGGCTACCCAAATCGCCCGATCTCTCACCTATTGAACATGTTTGGGATATTCTAGATCGCAGACTGCTGAATTTACAACAGCTCCCACATACTTTGGCAGCACTTAGACATGAGTTAGAAGTAGGGTGGAATGAGATACCCCAACAGGTTATAGACCATCTTCTCAGGACAATGCCCAGACATATCAACGAGTGTATAAAACATCGAGGATCTGCAACATACTACTGAACTTCACTGGTTTCGCGATCATCCAATTTTTCTTAAAGATCACTCATTTGTTTGCTATTATCTGGCAAGTATGTAAATGAGAAATTATCAAAATATTTTCAATGTAAATGGGTGTTTACCTTTTTGTGTCACTTGGTATATTTCTAATTTCATTATCATTATTGCTAGTCGAAAATATTATAGGTCTTTGCTCGATAGCCTCAGTTCATTGAATTATTGCAGAATTGATGATTCCGATATTATGAATAGACTGACCCGTTACACATTGAAAATGTTCAACACTATCCATAATTGAACAATTTTTATAAATATTTTCGATTTTATAAACATTTTCGATATTGAATTTCAAATGATCCATTCCGAATATAGTGAAGTTATGGTATGGGTATATAAAATATATTCTCCCAGATTGTTGGGTATACTTACAACGTAGTACTGGCTACTTTCACTCATATATTCGAATACGTTGATTCGTTCAAACTTAATGTAACTTGTGACCCCCCGAACATTTATCGTATTCGGTTACAGGCGACATGGCTCGAATTCATTCGAAGTCAAAGTCACCTTGCCGAAAATATGACTCAAGAATCGAGATCATTCAAGGTCAAACCCAAAACACTTCCTCAAAGACTTCTTGGCTTCATTGTATGACATAGTGCAAGGTCGTTTCAAGGTTGAAAGTTGTGGTCTGAGGTTCTGAAATTGGTTCAATCGACTACTCCAGTTTTCTACTCTCACAAACTATGTGATCTGAAATAAATCATTTTCAGAAATCAATTCCAGAAATTGTGATATCCCCAGAATGAAATTATATGTTTTGATGTGATATATTTTTTGAGTGAAATTTAAGATCATTGATATATATTTGGACCTCAGTATGTGTTATGAGGATGTAGCAAGCTTGGTTCAAAAAAATATCCAATATATTTTGTTTCATTTGCTGATTAAATATTTCTATGTACATGTTAGAATCGTTGTTTCGGAAGGTGTTTTTTTCCAACTGGTATTTTAAAGTAACTCATGTTCATTATCTACACATAAACTCAGAATACATTCAATTGAACACCTGATTTATTTCTCCGTTTATTTGGAAGTTTCCTACAGTTTCTATATAAAAGTGGTAAAGTGAACAGATTGCATTTTTTTACCCCAAAACCAATCTATCCCAAAAATATATTCTTTCAATTCCAAACAGATACATTTATAAATTCACTGAGACTTTATCTAGATGTTTTTAATGCTACCAATACGTTGCATGTTAACTTCAGTTCTTCTCTGTTCATAATGTTGAATGTTCTCAAAAACTTCTGTGTTGATTTCAATGCCATCATCTATAAATTCTAAAACAACTATCAGGCAATCAAACTTATTTATGTATATATATATATATATATATATATATATATATATTTATATAAAATAAGTGAAACAATATTTGGGTATGCAGCAGGCTGAAATTTAGTGTACTCTTATAACATAGATTCTAAGATTTC
>WOGO01005520.1:0-12363 GCA_015342085.1 Leptinotarsa defecta | reverse complement strand
AAGGAATTATTTTCACGGAAGGATTAGATGGGGTCACTATGATTACATTTTACTATATATCGTCTAAACAGTCGGTTGTGAAATGTATCGCAATTTTTTTTTGAAAATTTCTTTTTCGCAGTGTATCACCCACGCTACGTGCTACGTTCCTGATCTCACCAAAAACCTACTATCTGTAACATGTGTAGTTGATAACGGCGGAGAAGTGAGATTCAAGAAAGGAAGGGTAGATATTTTGAAAGATAATAAAATTATAATAACAGGCACACAAACAGAAAATGAATTGTTTGTTGTGGATCTAAGAAAACAAGCAGAAGCCAATGTTGCAATTGAAAATGAAATAATGGAATGGCACCGTAAATTGGGTCATGTTGGTCTTTCAAATTTCAAGAAAATCCCTGCTTTGTGTCAGGCAGTGCCAGCACACATAACCAAATGTGAAGATAAAGTAATATGTGAAATATGTGCTGTTGCTAATATGAAAAGAAACCCTTTCAACACCAAGAGACAAACACCAACAAGATGTCTACAAATTATTCACAGTGATGTATGTGGCAAAATCTTTCCGCCAATCTTTGACGGCAAGAATTACTTTATGACATGCATTGATGATTATACACATCATGTTACTGTCTACTTGTTGGAAAGTAAATATGAAGCAGAAACTTTCCTTATGGAATATATATTCGAAAGTGAAAATCATCATAATCTCAAAGTATCAAAATTAAGAATGGATAATGGTGGTGAATGCTTTTGGCTATCGCTGCCACTGAAGATTTAGAAATTATGTCATTTGACATAAAGTCAGCTTTCCTATATGGTGATTTACAACAAGTCATATACATGCATTTGCCTGAAGATTTTGAAACAGGTGGAAAAATTTGCAATTTGAAAAAGGCACTGTATGGTCTGAAGCAAGCACCTCAACAATGGTTCAAACGTTAACCTGATTTTCTCAATAAAGGGGGGCTTTTCCAGCTAAAGATTGATCAATGTGTGTTTAAATCAAATAAAAACAAATTATTTGTTGGTATTCATGTGGATGATGGTATTGTGATTGGTGATAAGTCTGAAATGGTGAAGCTCATGAATAAGTTGAAGCAAACTTTTGAAACCAAAGTTAATGAAAACCCTGAAGTTTCTCTGTGTATGCAAATCAAAACTGTAGAAGGAATCCTTGTCCATCAAACAAATTATGTGAATCATGTGCTGAACCTCTACAGTATGGAATCAGCCAAACCTACAAAAGCCCCTTTATATAATCAAGATGACAAGAATTTCTCCAAAAACAAATTTGATTTTTCCTATCAAGAAGCTGTGGGAAGTTTATTGTATCTTTCCTGTAAAACTCGCCCTGATATCTGCTATGCTGTCAATTATGCTAGTAGACACTGCTAAATTCCTTTCCAACAAGACATTTTGAATGTGAAGAGATCCTTGCGTTATCTAAATGGATCAAAACAAGATGGTCTCTTGTATTCAAACAAGGGTGAAAAATATAATCTACAAGTGTACTGTGACGCTGATCATGCTGGTGATGTCGCTGATAGGAAAAGTACCTCTAGAATTATAATACTGTATGGTAATGCCCCAATTGCATGGGTGTCAATGCTGCCAACAGATGAAATTTATTAAATATGTACTTGAAGAGATGGTGTCGACTGAAATTTCTATCAAGCTATTTGTTGATAATACCAGCTGTATCAAAATGATCAAGGCGAATCAACTGATAAGGAAATACTTATGATGAACTGTTTGGAACCTTTGGTGTAGTAATGAATATTACTGGAGTTTTTTTTCCAACACCAAATCATTATTTTTAACACTTCACTTGGTGATCGAAACACGTGTCGAGGTGTTAAAAATAACGATTTGGTGTTGGGAAAAAACTCCAGTAATATTGACAAGGAAATGTATTTTCATTGATGTCAAATATAATTTTGTGAAAGATGAGGAAGGAACTGTTCTCGTTTTGAATATTGCCCAACAAAAGAGAATATCTCGGATATCATGACCAAGCCTCTGTAAAATCCTCAATTTGAATATCTCAAGAATAAATTTATGTTCTTAAAATAAACCACATATTATTGTGAACCAAAGTGCTGAGACTTATGTTCTTATTGAACTTAGCCCAGGTGTAAGTTGTGTCATGTAACCAAATATTATGCTATGTTTTTTTTTGAATTCTTTAATCTTTTAACATTTACTCACTGAAATTATATTTTTGCCCTGTCCATTCAGGGAGTGTGTTAAAATATTGTTATGTTGGCAATGTCCAAACAAAAATTTATGTTGGTAATAGTGTGTTAACAAAAATGGAAAAAAAGAAGAGAGAGGTTGTTAGTTATTTTTGACTCAAAATTTAAGCCTAAAACTAAAGCAAATAATTGAAAATAAGTAAGAAAAACTAAATATTCGTAACACCCTGTACCCAATACCGGCTTACCATTTCACTACCGATTTTCGTTAAATTTTGCACCGCGCGCTTAAACAAAATAACTCCCCTATTTAGGCCACCTTCCTCAGCCTCGAATGCTGAGGGATGGGACACCCGATCTCCTCTCGACGGGCTCCGGTCACTGACTTTTTGTGTCTCTAAAAACTCCCAGCCCCTCGCGTCAGCAACGCTAGCCACAAAACCGCATCTCAGCGTTTTTAACCTTCGTTATCGGCAGGATGTAATATATTCATTTGTTTAATCTAGCCTAACTTGAACATGACCACAACGATGCTCGAAGGACCGACAGTCATAAAGTAGTTCAGGGCTTTTTCAACTGGAAAAATATGAATACCGAAAAAACGGCTGATCGACCTCAATCTCTATGAATGAAATAATATTTTACGTTAATCATCGCAATGGCAGTTATTACACTATTCATTGGTTTGTATTGGAACCCACCTCATTTGTCATATGTCAGTCTCACACCTTTTTGTAACAGATCGGGTTTTTTAAATGAATGTGTCTCAATGAATACTTTAACATTATTGAAGATAATGTAACTGTTGAGCTGTATCTGAATTTGCTTGAAGAAATAAAAGACCCCTTAATTACAACTATCTATGATTTTGCTTAAGGATCCTAATCACTTTCAACAATATAGAGCTCCAACATACTTCTTTCTTTCAGTTAGACAGTGGCTCGATGATAGACTTCTTGGCAGATCGATTGGTCGAAAAGGAGCAATGAAATGGCCACCACGACCACCCGACTTATCGCCTCTCGATTTCGTCCTATGGGGCCATCTAAAATTGATTGTTGTTGTTGTTGTGAAACACAGTCACGAGATTTGGAAGATTTGAAGATAAGAATAATCGCTGCGTGTAGAGAACACTTTTCAGCATTTTAGAGAGGACTTTTAAGAGCAGACCTTGTAAAATAAATTGTTTTTTAATATTTTTTTATGTTTTATTTCAAAACATATGTATTTGGCAACCACAGGAAAATCATCATTGACCAATTGGCTCCAAATATTAGTCAGCACACAATGCCTGCAGTCTCAAAGTTTCGTTTCTCCATCTCCAAATCAGTAATTTACTGGAATCGAGATGTGAATCGAAATTGTCATATTTCAATACCGGTAAGTTCGCGACTGAGAGGCGTCATTTGTCGTTCCACTCCGTTGAAAGCACTTCTGCATGGAGCATTTGTGGCAATGTAAACAGTATCCAAGTCAAATTCTTTTCGAAAGTAGGCATTGCAGAAAGTCTATGAATGTCTGTGGTATGAGTCTCTGCATTAGAAGAAGAATGCTTTTCACTATGAATTGCCACGTATGTAGGCCCAGAGTGCGTCACGGCTTCAGGTTTCCCTTCACCATCTTTCTTCAAAACAATACTTGCATAAACAGAGGGATTAAGTTTGTTTTTCCGGGACCACGAAATTATCCGAAAATTTTATACGGTAATCGAGGTGCATCATCATCAACACTTAGATTATAATATATTTTGAAATGTGACGTCGCGATATTTAGAACCCCTCCCACCCCCTTGTCACAATGTCACACCTCGTCGATTCCCTCCCTCCTCCTTATCGTGTAAAGTAATTAATGGATGCCCCCTATCACTCAACCCCCTTTCCATACAAGATTCCCTGCTATTCAGTTAAAAACTAGCCTACAAAATATCCCCCTTGAAATGAGTTCTACGTGTTTTTGCAGGGGCCGAAATATAGAATAGTACGTTTTTCAAATTAACAAATTGCTACCAATTCGAAGCCGGGTCGGCTCTCTAGCTCTGTACAAACGATTTGGCAACAAAGTTGTCATCATCAAGAAAATTCAAATTCATGTGTGTTATAATATTAAAATAATATTGAAATTTGGCACAACCTAGGCAAATATACAAAAATATATTTTCAAATGTAACTTACCTTACTACCCATGTCATCCAATGCGTCAGCAGCTCTGTCAGTCGGGTCGTCTTTCGAGGAATGTAAGAATGAATGCACAATATGTCCGCAAAATTCTACTCCAATTCCAACACTCTGAAAAATAGTTTTTATGAAAATTTCAACTTCATGATTGATATTAGATTAAGAGTCTCACCATCAAGTAATTATAATTCAAAATTGGGTTGAGCTTATCTGCGATGACTGGCTATTACGATTGCGTAAAGCGTATTCATGGTGTGCTGATACCAGTACTTGGATTAGGTAAATTTTCAATAACATTCGTTGACCCTTTTCTACCTGTCGTCATGAGGTTTGCTATTCTTGAACTTCCTATTATGGGATTTCATATTCGGTTCTTCTTTCCTGTTGAAATTATCCGTGTGTTTGTGGATCTCTATTGCCTCCCGTACCAGTTGGCTATGGTATCCCTGGTTGTGGGCAGTGGGTTTCGTGTTTAATTTCTCTCATGAAAGAAACTGCAGACCAGGCCAAACGGACAAATCGGCTGTGGCGGAATACGCACTCAGTGAAGGAAATCCCAGGATTCTGTTTGAAAACACGAAGCTCATTTCCCCCAACCTGGGATATCATAGCCGACTGGTACAGCAAAAATTAGAGATCCACAAACACACAGATAATATCAACAGGAATATGGAATCCCATTGTAAGGAGTTCAAGAATAGCAAATATAACGGCAGGTTGAAAAGGGTGAACGAATGTAATTGACAATTTAGCCAATACTGATACAGGTATCAGCACACGAAACTACCTGGGTCAACATATACGCTTCACGCAGTCGTAATACCCAGTAATCATAGAAATACTCATGATGTATAAACCTCTGAAGAAGCTAGCTACTAGCGACAGCGAAACGTCAGGAAGAAATTTAAAATATCGACGGCCCGAAATTTCAAACCCGAAAAATAGAGACACTAAAATGATGAAGAATTACGTTGTCATTTAGATCATTAGCCAGCGAAGTTATTTACAAAAAACTGTAGAGTGATTGATTTACTTTTTCCACTATACTAGGTACCGTACTTTGAAAATATGATTTCGATTTCAACATATTGTACAGTTTTCCTTGAAATGATTACTATATTAGTACTACATGCCAGATGATATGTCACTTGTGGAAATTAGAGTGCTCCCTATTGACGGCCTTATACTTGAGTTCGTGTATACTTGCCAAAGGGATGTATGATTCTGAGCCCAGTGTTACTAACGGATCCGTGGAGATATCGGTAATGCGAGGTTTTTCGTGACGGAGCTTCTTTTCCTAACTACTCGTGGGGCCTTTTATGGACTATGGAGCAACAAAAGAATCCGACTCTGCAAGCAAATGCTTACGCTCAAACCATGAATCACTCGAACCAGAGGTCGAAACGCTCTGCATGGCTGAACTTAATAAATTGTTAGGTATAGTTGATTTAGAGGATATTGCAGAAGATGGTATGCAGGTAGGACACTGCAGAGCTGCAAATTGCAGCCTGGATGGCTACTGGTTACCTCAGAGGACCAGGAAAAGCTCTCCTTGTTGAAGGTGCGGTATCTCTTTATCCAGAGGAGGACATCTCTCTGAAATGTGTCACAGGAGACCGACTGCCCAAGCTACATATTTATTGCTCACCTATCTGACGAAGGTGTCTCAGATTAATCGCCAATCAGGTCCTCACTAGATTGGGGAACATGCATCTACCCCTTGGTATGTCAACCTTGGAGTAGGTTATTCATCATGGGTAAATTCAGGCCCTGGTAGAGCATTTACTGTTTTGCCGCTGACCTGATCAGGTTTTCAGTATTTGGCAAAGTCCGACTCTTGCCAGCTGATCTGAAAGATCACTCACAGAATAAAGTAATCGGCTTCATTCAGAAGCTACAAACACTCGCGAGTTACAGTAAAGGGTAGAAAAATCCTACACACCTTGGTCATACCTACCTATTTCAGTACCTACTATTGTTTTTATACTCACCATGACTAGATTCACAAGAGAAATTGCATTCAGTGATATATTCCATGCCCACATCAGTCCCATCATATGTACGATTATCATAATCACAGTGACAGTAACAGCCGCAGAAGAAAAAATGCTGAATCCAGTGAAGATCATGTGAGTTACAAAAACACTCAACAATGCATACGCCAAGGACTCCAGAGTGTCAGCCCATATCGTTAGATATTGTTCGTAGAATACGTAAAAAACCCTGAGGAATATTGAAAATTTGTTGATAAAATAACGAGGAAAAATAGATGTATGATACAAGAAATTTCAAAGACAAATCTGAACATTTTTTTGGCACTTTATTCCTACAGAAAATTAATTTTTATGCAGTAGCTCCAGCTTATTGAAAGGGTAGGGCGGGACTTTAAGGTCCGCGGGTATAAAGGTCCACCATTAGTATCTAAAAAACTAGTGGTATACCGTTCGTTCTAACTACGTACGCGGAATCACGGGAGGCATCGCCGCCAGTCAAGCAACGTCGCTAGCCGGAGATATACGACTACGTCTAAAAATTTTAACGTAAGTAAATTTTTTCATCATTATTTTTTTTAGTTTCGAGCAGTTGTTTTTCGTTCATCACACCTATACATAGTTTATTAGTATACTTGATTTATTTGTTTTTCACGATTTATTATTAGTTCTGGGCTACGTTTAGAGGTAATTTCGTTATAACCTCTAAAAATATTCACACGTGGCTGGTGTAAAAAGGTCCAATGTGGACCTTTTAGCCCCTCATTAATATATTGGTCAATAAAGACTTTTTTGTTTCAGTATGCGCGATTATAAAAGAAAATCTGATCGTGGTACTAAATCTGTTGAGTTGATACAACGTGCAGCAGATTTAGCTATCAATGAAAATAAATCATTGAGGCAGATATGTCGTGACTTTAAATTAAGTAAAACTTCATTGTCAAAATTTATTGAACGAATTGAGAATGACCCTGATAATTTGAGATTTGGCTATGGTCCTCCATGGCAGATATTCAATACAGAACAAGAAGACAGGCTCACAGAATACTTGCTCAAACTTGCACAAATTTTCCACGGTATAGGTTCTGAAGAAGTTCGTCACACGGCTTATGATTGTGCCATTAAATATAAAATAAATATACCGAAAACATGGTATACAAATAAAATGGCCGGTAAAGATTGGATGTCTGCCTTTCTCAAACGTAATTCAGGTCTCTCCATAAGAAAACCTGAAGCGACTAGCCTCAGCAGAGCTACGTCTTTCAATAAGTCTAATGTGCAAGAGTTTTACACTAAATTAGCTGACGTAGTGAGCAAAGATTAGTTATAAAGTCAGGCTATGCCAACATTCATAATGAATAATGCTGTCTTGTTTAATATTTATCAATAAATTTGTTTAGTTCATCAACTTTTTGATTCGTGGCCGTCCAAAGTGAATTCTCACTACCGTAAAATGGGGTTGCCCAGCCCAGTAGGATAACTTAAACCAAGTTAAAGACTAACGTTCTTATTTTGAAATTAGCAGTATTGATAGAGTATGAAACACCAACGCATTAGGATCGGAATGAACGCTGCCGCTGTCTGTTGACAAAATACGGTGAATTTTCATCTTTTCAAAAAACTATTTATTCATCCATAATTTTTTATTTCGTCCCCTTCAAAGTAGTCCCCCTCAGGTATGATACACTTGAGCCAGCGTTTTTTTCAATCCTCGTAGCAGTTCTGATTTGCCCTTTTTGGTATACCCTTGAGCTCTCTAAGCGGTTCGGTTATTACCTTTTCTCAATCAGGGGCCAAATCTGGTGATTACGGTAAGTGAGGCATGATTACGGTGTTGTTTTTGGGGAAAACAAGCAATGACGAGTGGGCAGGTGCATGTTCATGATGCAGAAGCCATGAATTGATTTTCCACAATGCCGGACGTTTTCTTCGTATTGCTTCTAGAAAGTGGCGCATAACATCAAAAGAAGACTCTTTTTCGACCGTTCGACCATGTGGCAAGAACTACGCTACAACGGAAATCAAAGAAAACAGTAAGGAAAACCTTGACATTTAATCAAATTTGGCATGCTTTTTTGGTTTTGGCTTTGAACAACAATGACGTAACTGGCAAAATTTTGCGAAGGAACTGTTGAAGCCACTGTTGAATTATCAGCTGATCGTCCAATCACTTCAGAGAAACAACGTCTTAACAGTCAGTTGTGCAATAGACGCAGATGGTGGCCTTACGATTTCGGTGGAATAGTGACCTATATGTAGTTTATGACAAAAAGTTGACGGCTCCATCGCACATTTTCAAGGCAACATTGACGTAAGTGTTCATTGTGTTGTTGTTCTTCTGAGTGAGACACGCATGTTTTCCGACGTAAGTTTCAATATTGTAGCACTAAACAATTTTTGGGTAGTGTGACATACAGATGTGTCCTGTCTGGGCCAATGATCCTTATGGTCAAAGTAATAATTTTTATTAATAAAGGTAATAATGTTATTTTGTTACTTACAATCGTCAATAATTACAGGGCCTAATAATGAGTGAACGTACTAAGAAAATTATGAACCTCATAAATCTAAAGCTGAAAGGCGAGACCTGCATTGCCACACAATCAACCAGAATAATTGAAAAGTCTAGACTGTCTAAGGAAAAAAACAATTCAACTCGGGAAAATGCAGACGTAACTAACAAACATGTATATGTGCCTGAAGAAATGATTGAAAATCATGGACTGACTAAAATATACAATGATTCAGCTCCCAAAAATATTGATGTTGTGTGTGAACAAAAGGAAAACAAGAAATGAATGCAAGGATAAGTAGAAGTAATGAATAATAATGTTTCTGTACCTGAAGAAATCGTAGACTGGCAGGGGGAAACAATAATTCATTTCATTTGTTTTTATTTTTCTTGTTCATCTGTCTTGAGACTGTTTTCATGTTGTCAGATTTGCATAATAGTGAAAGGCTAAATTCTGAGTGACTGATTGATCAACATTTTATATTTATTAGGAATAATTTTTGTTTTGTATATTTTTTACATTTGTTTTTTATTTTTTATGTTTTATAGTCGAAAACTGGTGGAGGTCAAGTTCTTATCATGTGGTGCTGCATGTTTTTCCTGGTTTTCGTACAGCTCAAAAAGCTAATGCACCACCGGAATCAATGAAGTACCCCGTAGCGTCAATTAATTTTCATTGTTGTTTTATAATTTCACAAATGAAGTTTTTACCTTTAAAAAAAATAATAATTTTCCTAGGACGATTTTCATTTTATTGGTTTCTTTGCTACCATACCAGCAAACTTCTGTTGCTGGCCAAAAATATTCAGTGCAACAATGACGCATTTGCAGAAATGAAAAATGAAAAAAAACCCAAAATGAAATGGCATTTTTATACCCTCTAATCCCTTGTGATACATACCCACAAATGTATTACATACCTGGGGTTCAATGCCAAAGTTATTCGCATTCAAGAATTATTGAATTGTAAAGGTGCGCCTCCTCAACAATTTCAAAATATGCAAGTACGTCACTATTGTTCCGGAGCAGCGAATCATATAGTAATAAGCTGAAGAGAGTTTATGGCCATATTACGATTGCGTACGGCTTGTATAAACCTTGAAGTAGGAATGGGTCAATTGAGGCTGAACCTCAATTGACCCATTGAGAAGCGCTTACTGCACAACCTCTGCTAGAGGCAACCAGTGATGCAATTGAATTCAGGTTTGTATTTAATGAACCCTTCAAATTGTCTAATATGATATGAATTGATTTGAAATCCCTGAAACAATCTATAAAACATGAGCAGCTGAAAAAACAAGTTTATTAAGCAATAAACTGAAATAACACTGAAATACCTAACATAAAATCGACAACCAAAAAATTTAAAAAAATTGAACTATCAGCACAAGATGAAAAATAATGAATGAATAACAAGAAATGAAAATTGAAAGTTTCCAAACCAAGTTACTTCACGACATATCGATTGTTAGTATCCACAACCGTCTTTGGGTATCACCCGTCCGAAATGATGAAATGACACCTACGGCCTGATGACTTTGACAATTGCGGAACTAGCCAAACGTCACACATATTCTTAATATCTAAAGAGATGGGATGCAATCAAAGGATGCAGTCTTGCCAGGATCACTCTGGGAACGTGACGCCAAAGAAATATCTGGCGATGACCAGGAAAAACGTACCCTTAACAGTATGACTCCTGATTGGCCACTGTCAACTAACAAAACACCTCCATATTATGGGGCTAGTGTGCACACCTATATGCGGGATGTGTGAACAGGAAGATAAAACTGTTAGGTAGGTATGTCTTATGCGTGTGTTCGGAGTTATCGTCAATAAGAGTGCGTGTTCGGCGAGTCTTGGTCAACACCTGTCGATATAAAAGAGATATCTCCTAGTCCACCTGTCCACCTTCCTGGAACGGACAGGATGGACGGTGACCTAGGAGAACAACTCTTCGGAAGGATGTACAATGGGTCACAAGTGGCCTAAGTGCTATAGGCCTACACACACCCTCCCTACTCTACAGTTATAGAGATACAGAAGCTGGAGAGAGGCAAAAATTTAAAAGTGGGAAAAAAGAGTACAAAATTTTCTAAAGATCAGCATACACCACTACACAGTAGAATAAATATTCAATGAAATATGGAGCTACAAAAACACATGACAATATAAAGGACAAAACTTCTGAAACAATCTGATATCATATTTTAAATAAACTGATAACCCTATTCAATGGAAATCCCAAACGGGATAGAATGAAAAAATCAGGTATATATAGGATAGAGTGTAGCGAATGCTCTGCAGTATATACAGGCCAAACCGGTAGAAATTTTGAACGAAAAATCTACAATGTACGAACATCTTCAAGATAAATACATCTTTACTATGTGTTATATTCTTGACAATCTGAATAACATCAACTTTGCTAACTTATATTCGATCTAGATAATAAAGATTGATGTTCCTTCATTAACTTGATATTTTATCTTCTTCTCATTGTCAGGATGACTCTGTGTATTTTTCTGTAAAAGGGTAACGTAAATGATGGACAATTAAGCTATCACTATTATTATTTCTTTCTCAACAAATCAAATATTAAACTGATGGATGTGGCCGTTACTACGTGGCAGGAGATCATCATGAAAAATGAGAAATGAAACTTTCATTGAATTTGTTTAAAATTAATATAATAGGACTCAACTGCCTTAATGTCATTTATAAATACTGGTAAAAAACATAGAAAGTTTTATTCCCCATTTTTCACAAATCAAACATTCATCAACAAAACATAGTTCAACAAAAGTTGATACCCAGTTGGCGACTCTAAATTTTTGTCAACTGACAGAAAAAGCCCTGTAGTGAAAAGTTGATCAGATTTATCACCGCTCGCCACAAAATCAACAATAAGAATAATCAAAAGTAATTAACTACACAACCAGGATATTACAAATCAAATGAAAGTATGGTCTTTTGGGACACATTGTATATTCTGTTTTCAGTGATATCTTTTCTTATTAGTTGATATAAAAAAGTAATATGATTGTAGATTTATGCGCCATCTACTAGAAAATAGTTCAATATTGCTAGTGTTGTGTATTATGTAGTTTACTACCATTTCAATTGGAAAATTCAGTCATATCAACTTGAACCTAGAGATGGAACTCGGGAGGCCCAAAGTTTTTATGATAAAAAGTTTTATCTTTGTATTTTTATACTTAGGAGATAACTGAAATTCATATCTTTCAAATTTACACTCGATAATCCAGGTTCAGCTATTTCGAACAAATTAATAATAATAATATCTGTCACTTAAAGAACTTTTTACAGCTTTCCTGAAGCATTGTAAAGATTTTATTTCTGTTATATTCCTTGGCAAATGGTTGAACATTTTGCAACCATTATAGATAATGGAATCTCTTATGAGTGATGTACTAGGTATTGGCAACTTAATGTTGTTCGATTGCCTTGTCACATAATGGGTTGAT
>WOGO01005519.1:0-12363 GCA_015342085.1 Leptinotarsa defecta | reverse complement strand
CACTTGAAAAAGCTAATGTCTTAGCTAAACATGTTATGAGATATTTTTCAAATAAAGTTTGTGGAGATCAAATCGTGGATATGGATCTTCATCAAGTAACGGCCGAATCAATCAGAAGATTATTATTATGATTTGAATAAACTTTCGATTATATATGGCCACTCAAGTTTTTAAATGTAAAATCAAATGCACGCTACTGTTGGTATAAAAAGACCCGAAAGCTCATGAAATGAAATAAGGTGGTTAGGTTAGGTCCAAAGTGAGTGGGTCTATTCGACCTTCCACCGCAACTCGCAAGGGTTTATGGTGGCTCACACCTATTCACACTCGACCAAATAAACCCAGCTTCTTAACAAAGCCGAATAGTTTGTATGGTGAGTGGTCTTTCAGGTCAGATGGTAAGGGTACGGCTCTGCCTAGCTCTAAAAACCTGATTTGGTCCCAGCGGGGCAGACACAAAGTATGTGCTCTGCTGTTCCATCATTTTCCAAACGGAGGTGACACACACTTGTCTTCCGACAGCCCGAGTCTCTACATATGATGATTCAAATGAAAGTGACCTGTAAGAAGGCCTGTTAGACACCGTAGTTCATCCCTACTGTAGTCCAACAACTGTTTGGTATCAAGCTTCGTAGGGAGAAAAAACGCCTTGAAGTGAGCCAATCCTGTAAGATTCTGCCAGAAGTCCATAAATCTTCTGTATTCAATCTTTGTTTTGCAACGCCTAAAGCGATGCCAATGACAGGTTCTGGTCCGATGAAGCTGCTTGCAACACCCTCCTTTGCAAGGGAGTCAGCAGTATCATTGCCTTTTTGGCCAGTATAGCCACGAATTCAGACCAGAGACAATCTGTTAAGTCTTCCTATCGAGGGGAGTCGTTTTTGGCAATTTGCTACCAATTTAGACGTTGCTCAGTAGGAGCCAAGAGCTTCCAACGCCGCATGACTGTCCGAGAATATTTTTATTGACTTGTGTGTGAGGTTGGATTCTGTCAATCTCTCCGCACATAATTCAATACCTAGCGTAAATTTCCACTTGAATTAGGACGGACCTGGAATAGTATTATAACTCCGCCTATACTAACAGTGGAAAATCATAACGAAAAATTTTGTTCGATCACCCCGTTAGCATTCATAATGAGCATTTAATACATTTTACTTTTTGTACAATCGTGATTGTCTTACCGGCTCAGTTTCAAGTACAAATGATGGTCTTCTCTGCACATCTCTGTAGGAAATCTTGTAAAAGGTGTCATTGGATGCTAACCACTTCACAGCAATTGTATCTGATTCTCTGCAGTGTACTTCCACAGGCGGTAGTAGAGGTACTATTTCTGCAGTTTCTTCCTGGTTAGTCCCTGAAAAATAAGAAATTATGTTACATTTCCAAGAGTGGGACTTGGTTCAAAATGTGGGGTCACTGAATTTTGAGAATAATGGATTCTGCTAAAGATACCTTGAATTCCACAATTAGGTGAGATTGAAGTTTATGTAAACCAAATGCAAAATACGCCGCCTGTTCAAAAATTCTCTGGAAGCCAAATCTGGTAAATACAGTGGCTGAGGCATGATTACGATGTTGTTTTCAACGAGTGAGCAGGTGCATTATCGTGATGCCAAATTATGTTTCCACAATACCGGACGTTTTATTTGTATTGCTTCTCGTAAGCGGCGCATAACTTCAAGATAATACTCCTAATTGTCCCGTACGACTATTTGACGAGAACTCCTGCTGCAGCTCGTCACGGTAATCGAAGAAAACAGTGAGCGAAACCTTAATATATAATGACCTGTGAGAAGGTCTGTTAGACATCGCAGACTATGTCTGAATTTCTCTCGATGTCAGGGTTTGCCTGATTGGAAAACAAGGTCCCTGGAGGAAATATCATACAAACGGAACTACGACTCCATTTCATAAGTATAGGCCTATACTCACAAATATTATCTAACGATATATGGAGTTAATTCTTGCTTAGAACAACTCGAAATACTTTAATTGAAAATGTTAGTTTTTAAATATTCAATTTCAACAACTTTACTTTTCTTATTATGACAACCTTATGCTATTTTGTTTTTTATAATAAAATATATCGACAGGTATAGGAACACATATACAGGATGAACCAGAATGGCCACCACAGGATACTTTACCCATTACTGTATTGACAGTTCAATATTGAAATCAAAAGTAAAAAATTGTGTCTCAAGAATATTTTTTACCATAACGAAATGTAATATCGGATGTATTCAGTATTTATTCATCTGTATGTTGCAATAAGTATGTTTTTAATTTTCTACAATGGAAATTGATCTTTCCTAAAAAATATGACTCTTACAATTTATTCTGAGTTATTTGTGAAATACCTCAGTTTGAAATGACTGCTTTCCCACAGTAGTTGGGAATAGTTGGATAATGCTATTATCACTATCTACATGAAATCGAAGAAACACCAGAATAATATTTTTTAGGTTACAGAATCGTGTAAATAATGTTCGATCAGGTGAAAGTAAACCTTTTGTGCAACTTACCACTTGGTTCATCATATTGACAGATATCGCATCGGGGAACTCTGCATGCATGTGTTTTGATTGGTCTGAAAGAAATATCAAAATTATTAGTTAGATACTATTTTTACAGTTTTACTGTATTTTGGAAATGATAAAAATTCAGTCAATATTACGAACTGGTTCAAAAAAGGCTGAAAGTTCTCTTCAGAACTTTGATTACAGAATGCATGTGAAATTCGAAGTTTTTCTAAGCACCTGCCTTGTTAAAAAATATTCGTGACAATCTAGAATTTCATTAAATATCGCTGCAACAAATAAGAAGAATGTGGTTATTTGAAAAACATTAATATAAAAACAAATAATAAATAGCTTTCTATTTGACAATAATCATAACAAAATGGCTGTTTTGCATATGCATTAAATTGTAACACTGAAAAAATGAATCGTACGCCAACATTTTTCGAAACTAATAAAAATTCAAAGGAAGGCGATAACATATGAACGAATGATTGACGGTATTCTGAATATGCAAGAATGAGATTCGTTTGTTATGAATTCAAGTTCAAGTTTCCAACTTCCAATGCATTATTTTTTTGATAATCTTTTTAATCTCAATTTGTGCTATAATAATCAGTGAAATCAATAACATTTTCACTCAAGACAATTGTTTTCCATTGAATAAAACATTTGATTGATGGGTTATACCTAGTCTTATTCAGAAACTTTTGAGAAATAAACAATAATGATTAAAATAATAAGCATTCGGTAAAACTGAGTGCGATCACCCCATTTAACGTTAATTTATATTTCTTTCCAACCTTTAATTAGGTACTGACCTCCGAAACAAACGGGCATCCAAAACAAACCGAAGGTCGTTCCGATGGAGGAACTTCGTTTGTCACCTCCTCAGGTATAGCACAAAGAAAACACGCAAAAACCACCAATAACACTTTTAACTGAACCATGATAAATATCGATATTTTTCAAATCGCAGTAGTCGCATATCTTTGTCAGAAAAGCAACACCCAGACCTGTACGCTCTGCACTCTGAATTCGTTTGGCAAAATATGGAAATGATATGCTCTCTCATCGATTTATTATTGAATTTTTCGAGCTCAGGTATCACTGTAAATGACTGTAACTTATTGTAATAGATTCATTAGGTACCTACGTAGATAATGGTATTATAATTCGATTCAAACTGTGTCTACCGAGGATTAGGAATATACTTCACTTGTTTTATAGGGTACCTCTGATAGTTCACAGGAAGTTTGTGAATTTTGGATAACGGAAGTATAATCCAAAGTAGGGTCCCAAAATTGCAAATATATCGAAGAGGGTAGGTATAATACTTGGAAGCAAACTCATAGTACAGCAAGAGATCTGTTGGATAGGTATATCTCATCCAACATTCGTAATGATTCATTTTTCAAATGGATATTTTACTTCCAAAGACAACTTGAGTAGTACTTCATTCATCTACAGTTTGGTAAATCACATTTTAGCGACAAAAAAGTTATATAAATAAACAGAAATTTATAGTCTGTCAATGAAGCTTAGCGCTTGTTTAAGAGGCGAAAACAATATTAAGGTGAGGTTCAAATTTTAAAACTAATTGAAAGTAGGATTGGTACACATGTAGCTTGTAAAATATTGCTGAAATGTGAAAACCATAGATACCTATAAAGTTATAAAATAAATAATAATGCAAATTTAACGAAATGATGATTCACTTTGCAACATTACAAAAACTATTCCTTCACTAATAAAAATAATTCCCTGAACATCTTGCTCTTTTGGCGACGCGTTTCAAATGTGTACGTACTTTTACATGTTATACAAAATTTTTTGTTTGTTTTAATGGCATTGTCGTTCTGTGTGATATTTTTTCCAATGTACCTGCCATATGTATTTTATCTTGAGTATTATTATGTTTTTCGATGAAATTTTCAATATTTGTGATAATAAACCTATACGAGACCTGTTCAAAAAATAAGGTGAATTGTTATTTTTCTCAAAAAATATTCATTTATTCCTCAATTTCTATTTTGTTCCCTACAAAGTAGTCCCCTTCAGATATAATACAATTGTGCCAGGCGTTCTGATACGCCCTTGAGCTCTTCAAGCGATTCGTTTTTTATTTCCTCAGTCGTCGCAGAACGCCGTCCTTGCGGGAACAGGAAAAAGTCGCAGGGGGACAAATCTGGTGAATACGGTGGCTGAGGCATGATTATAATGTTGTTTTTGGTCAAAAAATTACTAAAAAGCAATGAAGAGTGAGCAGTCGTTTTCTTCGTATTGCTTCTCGCAAGCGACGTATAACTTTAAGAAAATACTTCTTATTGACCGTACGACCATTTGACAAGAACTTCCGATGCACTACGTCTTAGCTTTCCTTGGCTCTTTCATTGGGACCATTGGACTTTGGGTTCTATGTCATAACCATATACCCATAACAAAATCGTTAAGATTTTCGCGGCCGAGTTTACCTCTGATGACTGGTGTCATCGGAGATAAACTCAGGATGTATAAACGTTTGAAGAAGCTAGCGAAACGTCAGGAAAACATTACAAAAATCCAAGACTTCAAACAGCAGTTATGTGCCAATACTCCTATGTTCAGCTTTTCAAAAACTCAACGCAATTCCTTCGTGTATCTTAGTTCATATGGAGTTTTATTCAGTGTATTTCTTTGAAAAGATGACTCTTCTTATATTTATGTTTCCTAATTATCTTATCTACTACCTTTGAAGCATACCAATTGAATTCACCTATATTCCAGAAGAAACATTTCTCGATGTCATATTTTTTTTTACTTATGGGGAACGTAACAAGCTCCCACGATGGGAGCCATCACGAATATATTTAAAAAAACTGGTATAATCTTCCTATAGACATTCTACACCCTGATTACAATTAACTTCAATTGAAGACCTTTCAAGAATGGTAGCTTCTTGTTTTCAATTTCAAATATAAACGCATTCGAGTATCTGTTGTTGAAAATCGAAAATTTTTGTTTAAAAAATTGTTGAAATCGGTACACAACAAAACACCTTTTGATGCTTTCGAATGTCTCGAAAGAGCAAAATTTGATAAGAGAACTATGAATGTTGGCAAAGGTGCCATTTCAAACAGTCCATCATCATCATCATTGATATACGACTAAAAGTAAAAGTGTACCCTGTTAGATATAAATAGGTAGAGTTGGAGTTTGGAATTAGTATATTTGTATATTTCATCTCTTGATGACGCATTATTGGTGAAACGCGCGTCGATAATAGTGCTGCACTTCTGATGGGTGAGGAGTTTTAGAACGAAAAAGCTACTGAAAAATTTCAATCTAACATCATGCACTCCTTTTTTATTGTAAACACAGTAGCGTTTTTACAGTATGGCATAATATTTTGAACCAGCTTCTGAGTGAGAAAAAACATTCCGAACTGAATGATGGATGTGGGTGTTCCAACATTTATTCATATGAGTAGTAAGTGAGCCGTCAAACAAATTCACATTTCAAAGAGTAACTTGAATACTCGTGAGAATAATTTCATGGGCTTTACAACATTTTATTCGACCTCTAACAGCATTAAAATATATTGGAGTGCCTCTTATTCTCGTTTGGAGGAGCAAATACTTCATTAAATATCGACAGAGCTCCTTGAGTTTCCGGAGGTTTTCATGGAAAAAGATTCGTTTACAAAGAATTTCACAACTAGTAGAACGAAAATTTCCCCTGTTTACGAATTTCAAAATAGTAATATTTGAAATTTAATGAAGTTTTTGGGTATTATTCCGATAATGAAAATGTTGGTATACTTTCCATTTGTAAATACATGGTTGTTTAAATCAACTAGATATATTCTGACGTGTTATTTCTTAGGCAGAAACAAATGTTGATATTCCTGAAATATATATGAAACCTGAAAATGAGGACTGAAAAACTAAATTGAATATACTAGAACAAGATATTGAAATAAATATTACCCTTAGTGGCAAAATTGCGATTATTCCTATTTCTAAGTAAAGTCTACAAACATGTTTATTACATTTTTTATTCTATATATATATCTCAAACAATGCAAGTTTACAACTATTGCCACTTGTTGGACACACAGTAAAAACTAATATTTCGTAAGAGACTATCAACACTCAGTGGTGTCCCCCATGACCATGGCCGTGGTCACTGGGATACATTTTGTCATACAGAGCAGTCCCAGCAATAGTGAGTAAGAAAGCACCAAAACCATATTTGAATCCTCTGAAGAACACCATCTTCGTCCTGTAACTCTCAGTGCCGAATTCTTTGGGGTTATATCGCCATACTTCATTTCGAAGCCAGGGGTCCTTCAATCCTTGAGAAGCTAAGGCTTTCTGAGTTGTCAGGAGTTCAGGGACGTCTTCCACTTTGTATATCCTATAATCTGGAATGGTGTAAGGTTCGGCATGATGATGACCGTGCCCGTGGCCCCCCATAACTAGAATAGGAAAAGTAACCTCAATCAGTTGCATAATCAATTTGATTTTTGTTTTACTTTAACGTATTCAACTCAAAGACGTGATTGAAATACAAGTTAATTTTGCAATCGAATTTTATTACTTACCAAGATATGAAAATACAATACAAGAATATTTTTATAACAAATTAATAAACTTTTTTCACCAGCAATGTTGCCAATATGCCAATTCAAATAACTTTTCTATAGAAACATTTTTTTATCCACTAAAAATGTTGTCTCTCTACGCGCGTTTCACTAAACCAAAATAGCCGTGTCAGCTAGGATCATGGGATCTGTAAAATGAATGATATGGTATTTTTCTTGTACGAGATACTTCATTTATGAAGTATGAAAATTGATGATATTCAAGTTAAACGAGGTCGAGTTACTAACTTCAATTGAAATTTCTGATGGATTGCTTCAACCACAAACGTTTCGAATGGACCACCTGATGAATTCGTCAGATCAATTGGTGGTCATTGGTTAATTTAAGAACAAGCCTAAAATGGTTGTACATTGTACGTTTCATTAAGATTTAGGCGTTTCATAATTGGTAACACTGGTGATGTCGATGGTATTATTAAAGGAAGACATAAAGTCTATTTTTAATAATATATCAGATATCAGTGTTGCCAATATTGAGATACTGAAAACATGTTAAGACATTTTTACGTAATATAGTCAGTTTACCGATGATTTCATTCAAAACATCATTATTCCTATTTTGCTTATTGGTTGAGTTACTATTACTTGAGAGACTGCAAAGATGAACAAGGCCTCAACACCCGAGGCCAATGAACATAGCAATCGATACCATTGACACCTGAGTAGGTATGTATTCTATTTGTGGACATTTATTGTCACTTGAAATTGTTTATCTATCCATCTTTAGGAATTACCTAACATCTAGAGTTTCAATTTATGAAACTCAAAAAAAAAATATAACGCTCTCTCTCACATTATCAATGAAAAATAGCACAGAGCCATTTGGAGAAAATGTATTGAACAACATCGATCAAAAGTTTATGTTCTAAAAATTATTTGATAGAGTTTAATAGATTCCAACTGGAAGCACAGCAGGTTTGACAAAATGAAAAAGTGGTTACGCTGCCGAAATGGTCCATTTTCAATAATTTCATTACTATTCTCACTCAGCAGGCATTTTCGCTTGAGAGAGAGATGATTGTATCACACTTAGCATGCTATTACTATTGTTAAAACATTACACTTCGTTTTTTGCTGGACGTTCTTTCAATGTACCATTTATATAGGAGTGCTGGCCATACTTTTTTTTCGATTAGTTGATTAGTTATAAGTTGATTCTTCATTTATTATTATTTTATTGGCACTGTGCCTCAATAGCCCCAAAGGCTGAGGCTAAAAAGAAATCAGAATATTGACCTTATTAAGTGATGCGACCCCATGGTTGCCAACTGCGGTAAAATTTGCTAATAAAGAAATCACCTACCTTTCTGAGTTCCTTCTGCATTTTCATTTTTGTTCTTGTATTTTGTCCTTGTAGAGTGCTTATTTTTGCTGTTCTCCTGTTTTCGTATATTTACTCATTTGGATCCTCAAATCAATTATTTTTCAAGATGCAAAAAATGAAATCAAGGTGTCAAGTGTGTTTGTTAATTTTTAAATGACTAAAGTACCATTGTTTAATTTTAGTTTGCCGAAGGGACCTTGGACAAAGAAAGACAAAGAAAAAGAAAGGTTATTTATTCATTAGCAAATGTCATTATTTTACCGCAGTTGGCAACCATTGGGTCGCATTACTTAATAAGGTCAATTGACATTGACTTTCAGTTTTCAGTGTTGTCATCTTGACACCTGACAACATAACATATAAAACATAGAAGTCAACATTTATAATTCAGAAGCAGGGATCTAGCACAATTTGTGTTATGTGCCTATCGTATGTGAAAAAATAATTTAATTACTTGAATTGAAATATTATTGTTAAAAGGTATAATGGGAACAAAAACAATGAAATCTTTCGGTAGTCTCCAACACGAGTTAGAGGAAGCGAAAAATAGCTTGAAAGGTGTTGACGAGAATTTAAAGAGGTTAATTGGCAGGGACCCCTCAGAGTTACCACCAAGAATTTCCTTGAAGCGTCCTGCTCCAGATGATAAAGGGCGAGCCGCCGTTAAAGGTCCAAATCGAATGAGAAACTTCACCCATGAAAATGAAGAGCCAGTGCCTAAGAGGAGAAATAACATATCTGTTTTTAAAAGGTTATCAGAGAAAGTTGTTGATGATGAACTTGTTGTGCCCCACAGAGGTTTAATAAGTAAAGTTATTGTCACCCCTAAAGAAATACCTAGTAGGGAAGAAGCTTTGGAGGCCCAAAGTAAAGATGAAAAGTTCAAAGCTAGAAATAGGCGAATGTTTGGTGCGTTATTGGGAACTCTGCAGAAGTTTCAACAAGAGGAAACCAAGTTGAAACCAAGGGTGAGTGTTTATCCTTTTCTTGTATCAGACCAGATTTTTTAATTGTGCCAACTATATAGCCCAGATGAGAAGTACATTTTTTCAGTGAGAGCCGCAACCAAGAAAACAGTAGGAGTAGATATATATATTCATCGACAGATGACTTACTCAAAGCCCAATGCCCAATTCTAGCCTGCCCTAGAATCTACTTCATCTAACAGTATCCACTTCCAACTCCCCAAATTGTCAGTAATTTCATACCTCAAGGTTCAGTTCTCACTTTCTTTTCTTTTATTTTACATCAATTACTGTAACACTAATCTGCATATGAGCATATGTTTGCAACAACTACTCTCTTTCCAAACTGAAGCTGAATTTATAATCATTATTAGATGGACTGAGAAACGAAAATCGCCGAGCTCTTAAAAACATGTATAACTCTAGCGGCTGCCACAAACACTGAATACACCTGTTATTTTCTGAACATACTTCATAGATTGTAGATTTCCTATTTCCGTTCAATGTTCTTCACTTTTTGAGGCGTCCTTTTTCTACTTGGTAGCTTCTCCGCTAAATGATATGCCTGCAAAGTATCTTAATTTATCCGCTCCCTATCTGAAGAAAAATATGAAACAGGCTATCTTAAATGACCAACTAAATATGGTAAATTTAGGTAAATTTCAATCCTGTTGGTTTGTTTTTCTCAATATGTTTTAACTTGTTTTTGTTTAGGTTAATATCATTTTAAACGTATGTGGTTAATTTGTGTGTAATTTTCCATTTTATGTATGTTATGACGTAAAAAATATTTTACTATCATTATTATAGTTTAAACATCCATATTTCAGGAGCAAAAACGGGCCCAGCTGGAGAAGAAAATCGAAGAACATGAAATTAAGGAAAAGGAAGAGGTTAAAAAGGAACGGCAAGAACTATTTTTAAGTCGAAAAAAGAAGCAAGCCGAAATTAAAATCATAGAGTTGAAAATGTTGAGAATGAAGGAGTATTCGGCTTGGGAGGAAACCCAAAAACCAAGGACAAATTTTATACTGACGAAAACTAAACCACATATACATTATCTACCTAGGAGAATGACAAATGAAACTAAAAAACTACTTGAGGAAAGCAGAGCTGAAGTTGAGAGTAAGTATCTGAACTTTGAGTCAAAATTATTATATTGTCTTTAAAGGGGAGAAATAATAATGTGTTTGTGTTGCTATTATGTAAAAAGTTCTGAGTTTATGATATGTTGATTGACTGTCCTCTATACTATAGTTCCAGGGCTTAATCAGGCTACAATTTCTTTAAAATTCAAAATTAGAAGAAAAGCAAAAGTTAAAATATGTTTTGTTTGCAGAAATTCTGGAAAAGAAGCAGCAAGAAATAACAGAGGAAATGCAACACATAGAAGATCGAATGAAACGCAACTTTGACTACAAATTCAGACAAAGGGAAGGCAAAGATGAGCACCCTCCTGCTGAAGAAGAATCACGTCATAGAAAAGATAAAGACCAAGAGGATGATAACGATGGGGAGGAAAATGTTGATAATGAAGACCACACAAATACAGTTATGACAGAAACACAAATGGATGATGTCAAAACCGAAACAGAAGAGGAAAAGGTGGCGCCTGTTCAGGAACAGGATTTGGAAATAGAGACGGTTGGGAATCAGAGTGAACCTAATAATCGAGTGGAGGATATTTGTGTACCTGATGAACCCATGGACGTTAGCACCAACGGTCATTTAGAAGATGTTCCGCTTCCTCCCGAGTCCCCACCAAATCATCAAATTCATTACAGTAACTCTGAGGAACATAACGTTCAAAGAGATCATTCCGAAAATCAGACAGGCGAATGATAGAAAAAAAAAACATGATTGTGTTTATTGATTGTGTATCATATTGTGACCATAGATTTTAAATGGATGTAAGTTTTGGCTAAAATGTAGGCTAAGACCCATTCAAGCAATTTATTATACGGAGTTGTGCTGTAAATGAAGTTTTTAGAATCTACAGTTACTTGGGAGTTGTTTATTTCATGATATACACTTTGAATATTTATTTCTCTAGTGTATTTGTTTCTTGACTTTTTGAAGTGAGTGTTTCATTTAACAAAATGCAAAAACTTTCAGGGACAAGTAATATAAAAAAAGTTCATCTATAACATCTCATTTGATATATGGCTGAATAAGAGCCGAGAAAAATTATTGATATTTTACCGAGTAAATTACCGAAAATACATTAATGTTCTAAACTGAAAGGAATATATTTTTAGGAGAGAATACGTCATGGGAAAGAAAGGCTTTGACCTTCTACTCCTCCATCTTTATACACAAAATGTGGGAACTCTTAAAGAAAGCAATTAATTTCAAAATGTCTTCTCAAAACTACTTTTATATGAAAATTGAGTTAAACAAAAAACACCTTTTTCTATTCAGTTTGTACTCTGAAACTCGTTATGGAATGGAATTGGTGGGAGTGCTAAACAATATACTATATGAAAGACGTAAAATTTCACTTATATGGAACACTGTCATCCTCAAATCAAATGAAAATATACATTATTACCCAAGATCTGACATCTTATTGGCAAAGTCTAGTAAAGTAAAACGTGTATATGGGAAAAATATAAAGTACAAAGTAATGCTTAGAGACAAGAGCAGAGTATATGAACAAAACAATATTAAGCCCAGCTGAACAGATACAAATATAAGTACACGAATATATGACGTGTACTATAAGTTGAGGTGGTATTAAATTGATTTTTATATTTTTTGTGGATGAGACATACAGTTTCCAAAATAAAAAGACATACTGATGTCAGAATTTTTTGCTTTACAAACAATGGGAGGCATTAATCCTGGTAGCTAACCTTGCATAAATATCTGATGGATCTTTTTTGTAGAGAGAATACCATATTGAAT
>WOGO01005518.1:0-12364 GCA_015342085.1 Leptinotarsa defecta | reverse complement strand
AAAAAAAAATCTGTTTAAAATCTGTTTTTCCGTTAATCAGCTGCCGCCCCCATACGAACGACAACTCTCAGAAGTTGAGAAACTTGTGCGAGCTAAGCACTAACGAGGTCTTACCTTTCAACGTGTGATTCCTAACACGGTACCTCTAGATTGATTCAAACGGTATTTACTTACTTCAGAATTGAAACGTATCTTTCAATTGAATTGAAATCATCGATTTTCAGATATTCTATGCATTTATATATCCAATACCTGTTCATAATTGAATTGAAGTTTTAATTTTATATTTGACAGTCGATACGATTTCTTTAATCCAATATTCACATATTAGATGACGTTTTCAAGAAATGTTTCGAAATCTATCAACTGGTTGAGAATTCGAAAGAAGTTCAAATCAGAGATATCTGCAAATATACAAAAAACTTTCCAAACTTTTTTCAAGTACACTTTTTGTAATGAAAAATTCTAATACACACTGTGAACACTAGTTCACAACCAATTTACAACTGTAGTGCCAAAGGTAGTTCTTTGTTGATTTTAAGTCCCTAAATGCGAAAATAATGGTGAATATTTCCTAACACATAAGATTTTTGAGTTATGATTTTTTTCACAAAAATGTAATGAACACCACATTCCAAATTTGCTTTTCCCTTAAATTGAGGAAATTGTTCAAAATCTGTCAACACAGCGGCTCTGCCCAGTATTCGAATCTGCTTTCGCTGTATATAAGACTTGTAACGCCGCTTCTCGAACTTCTGATACTCGACGTTTCCAGAAAATACCAGAAATACGGAACCGCTATAAAAGTAGCAGGTTGACAATCGGTTCATCAATGTTGGTTTAACGCGAGTAGTGGTGAGTTAGTATTAGAGAAGCGAGGTGAGCAAACACGCGAATATTAAGAGTATTGCATCTTTGTGAATGAAATAAGTTGACTCTTGTAAACGCAGTATCACATATTTGAACTCGACGTAAGAAACGTGGCTGCGTTAATCCCGCAGCTAGTTTTTGCTATATATGGTATGTTGCCAAACCTGTACAGCAAATCTAAGGTACTGGTTGAATGGCAAACGCTCTTCTATCCCTTTTGCAGTTATAACGATTTGGCCAGAAACAACAAATTATTACAACGACTGTTACTTTTGCATGACGAACGTGTCTGGTTTTTCAAGAAAGAGCAAACACAAAATTGTATATCCGGATATTCCTTCTGCAAGAAGGCTGGTTCTTCATAGAGAATGTTTACCAGTTCTAACACCCTCGGCAAATTGGGAGGACGATTTGGAAATGTATGATTACCAGGCAGGTTCCCATGATGTTCCAGAAAAACATGGTCGTTATTTTCCCGAGAGTGAAGGAAGAACACCCCATTCAATCGAACAACCTGAATTAAATAACCTAGTTCGGGACCTCAACTTGTCCAAAGAGAATGTTGACCTATTAGGGTCTACATTACAACAATGGAATTCAAAAGCCTCTAAAACCAAAGTTACAATATTCAGAAACAACAATGGAATTCAAAAGCCTCTAAAACCAAAGTTACAATATTCAGAAACCGTAACCATGAGTTATCCTCGTTTTTTACTATGCAGGATAAAATGTGTATTTGTGTAAATCCAAATGGTGTGATAGAAAAAACAGGATATGTTCATAACCCAGACGAATACCGTTTATTTATAGATTAGTCTAAAACAAGTTTAAAAGCCGTTCTGCTTCATAATGGTAACAAAAGACCCTCTATTCCTCTTGAACATGCTGTTGCCATGAAAGTATATCACTTATTCTGAAGGCAATAAGTTATAATACGTATAAGTGGCAAATATGTGGTGACCTGAAAGTCATAGGACTATTACTAGGTCTCCAGGTTGGATTTACGAAGTTTTGCTCTATTTTCTTTGTCTTTGGAACTGTAGGGCAACACAGAGCCATTATCAAGAGAAATAATGGCCTCTGAGAGATAAATATATTCCAGGTTTAGCGAAAGTGAAGAATATACCTCTTGTTGATCACACAAAGAAGGTGATGCGTTTGAATATCTTAAACACGTTTTTCCAAAATTAGGTGATGTAAAGGTCAAGGAAGGTATATTTGTTGGACCACAAATTAGAAAACTACTAAGTGATCAACACTTTGATCAAAAATTGAATAATGTTGAATTAGCTGCGTGGGGTTCTTGCAAAAGAATTATTTCGGAGTTTTTAAAGAACGAGAAAGTAGAAAATTACGAAACATTTGTAGAAGAAAAACTTGAAAATTACTGCAGAATGGAATGTCGCATGTCTCTCAAAATCCATTTCTTGCAATCCCATTTGAACTTTTTCCCAGAAAATTTGGGTGCTGTCAGTGATGAACAAGGAAAAAGGTTGCACCTAGACATACTGACAATGGAGCAACGTTACCAGGACAGATGGTATGCAGCAATGATGTGGGATTATTGTTGATTCCTAATGAGGGAAAACGATGAAGCCCAAGTCAACATTTCCAAAAAGTTTATACACAAAATACTCATTTCAATGGTTTTTCATGTTTATTGTAAATGAAGTCTGTTTTCCTCAAAATATAATGTTTTTTTTTGTTTCGATCTTATATTTTCCTATAATATGTGAACATTTTTCTATAAAATGAAAATAACTATAACTCAAAATCTATACGTGATGGAAAATTTTTGATGTTAAAGTCGCAGCAAGAATTATTTGAATTGTCCAGTATGGCCATTATAATATTAGTCGCAACTTTTCCTCTTATTTGTTGGCTTGCGTAATCAACTCTGAAAGTAAAGACTGTTTAGAAATTATGACATATCATTATTGACTTGTCTAATTCAACTTAAATAATCTTCAAATGATCAAGATGTCATTTACTGTCTATACTATGACGTTTTGAATATTTCAAATCCATTTCACTTTGAAACCCGGTTAATTCACATAGCCGAATGCGGAGAAGTCAACCTGGTTGATGAAACAAACACGCGTAGAGAGGACTATTGCATTTCTGGTGACTGGAAAAGTGTCTGTTTTGGATAACTGATTCCAATCAACTTTTGTTATTATTAGAGTTTGAGAGAATTATGAGTTTATGATCGGTGTAACTAGAAAACAAGCATGAAATAAATCCAACGAAATACTACAATCTCCTCACTATACTCTTATCCTGCAGATTTTGTTTTCTCCGCTCATCTTTATAATCAAATACTTTGAATTATCAACAAAACATGCGAAATGTAGACAATTTGAGAATAATTTTTCTCGTTTCGTGTTTGGCTTAGCAATAAAGTGAATTTTCGGTTAGCTCGGCACAACTGATTTCCAATTATCTCATTCATCAGAACCTATTCATCCAAACAAATTTTGTTCAATTCAATCACTGTGGAAAAAAGCAATCAGCTTATCCAAAACACTCTCGAAGGTTCACGGAATGAAAAAATTCACTGCTTTGTTTGTTTATTTTTTCGATCCACTGAAAAAACATGGATGACAAATTTCGATAAAAAATATTTTAATTACTTTTTCATTGAAAAATTACTGTACATGAAGCTACTATGATAGTCACTTTCTGTGGATTCGATGATTCTTACGCTTTTTTTGGTATATAACTTGCTGAAGTGCAAACTGAAAAAATACAAACAGCTCATTAGCTTTATTGCGCAAAGATTTAATATTGAGTAGGAGAAAAGAAATGCTCCTAGTGATGTTATTGTTGAATACCTTTGCCCTTTTTGAGTTTCCACAGGCTCTAAAAGTGCTAGAGGCAGATTCCTATTATTACTTACTAGCATTGTTGGTATTGAACATAATTATGACAAAATCTTCAGATCCATATTGTATCGTATCTTGAAAGATATTGCTTGTTAAATCCGATAGCTCTTCTTCTGACTCCAAACTTTCCTCAAATTGGTATTTTGTGTGTTGAATTTTTTTTTTAACTAAAGGAAAGTTCTCTGCGTATTGATCCCCTATTATCATGATTTTTTTTTGGGGAAATAGGAATTTTGGGAAAGATTTTTTCGTGTAATATCTGGTCATTTTCTTCAAGTGGACCACTGTTATTAGAGTTTTCTGCAGAACTTTCATATATATCTATTTTTCGGTAGACGTAACTTACTGCGCTTTTCTCATGCACAAGAATACTTTGTGCAGTTTCTAGCTCCTCCAGAAGTGATTTGTGGTTGATATCTTCAGGTGTTTTTTCCGAGTAGGAGACATCAAAGGAGTGCTCTACAACAACAGTACTTAAACTCACTAAGGATCCAGATTCTTGTTCTTCTGTGGCATCACCATTCCCTTGCAGTGCCTTTTCTTCTAGTTGAATTCTTTGTTTCTGAATATTGTTCCTCAGGATTATTTGCATTTCATTGTTGTGGGTATTACTTTTCTTATCTATTTCGTTAATTAATTTTCTCGTTTTTTTAGATTGTTACTTTTCATTTCTTCTCCCGATTTTCTGATCTTTTCTTGGTTTTTTGGATAAATTGGCAACATTGTTTTCTTGCACTTATCCATTTGTATACAGCTATTAACATTAGTTACTTTTGTATTGGGCATTTTTTGTTTACTGTTTTTATAATCTGTTTGGGTTTAGGTGCTGATAAGAACGTCAGTGTTTTTGTGTATTCCGATTTTAGATTCAATATTTGTTCTTGCATTTTGAGTAAAGTTTTTTCGTAACTTTGAATTTTACTCACAAAATCGCTCTCCATTGTTAAAGCTTCTTCATAGAAAACGTCGTCTTTTGTATTGTGCATTTTTTGTTTACTGTTTTTATAATCTGTTTGGGTTTGGGAGCTGCTAAAGGTACGTATCGACTAGCAAGTAACTTGCGAGAGTTCTTGCGAAAGTGCTTTCTACAAGGGTGTCCACATGAACGCAAATATTGAGGCAAGTTACTTTCTGCAAGTATCTGCGAGAGAAATCTCTCCTGTTCTGTCGCAATAACTATCAGGTATGTATACATTAGAAATGTGAAATATTTTTCTGCAAGCGAAAATGTTTGGTGAAAATGACGGCTGCAACAATTAGGTGTGTGGCTGCTACTCTAATAATTGTGTCCCAAAAACAGAAAAAACAAAGAAAACGAAAAGTGTGGGTGAGAAATTGGATCTTAAGACGATGCACTCTAGATGTTTGTGGAACATTGCTAAATGAATTAAGAGATGAAGATCCTGAAGCGCTTACAAATTTCCTTCGTATGAATATTGAAGATTTTAATTATCTTTTGGAATTAGTCAGCCCCATGATTTCAAAAAATGATACTAAAATACGTCGTTCTATTTCAGCAAAAGAACGTATAGGTAAGTGTACTATACATAATAAAAAATGTGTAATGAGAACAATATATTTCAAAAACGTAAGACAAATGAAATTATTTAAATCTATTGTTTTTTAGGTGACTCCTATCATTCGCTCAGGTATATATTCAGAATTCCTGTATGTACGATTAGTCGCCTAGAACCTGAATGTTGTATGGCTCTATTTCAGGCTCTGAAAAACGAACATCTAAAACTAAGTAATGACAAATAATATATCTACGCATTATAATATACCTTGTTGTGGTGAAGTAACAGCATAATTGGAAAAAGATGATGCAGTCGAAAAAGGTCTTGTATTTCACGAAGATGCAGATGTTATCTCCTTACTTTCTGCCATTTCTAGTATTGCTCTTTGGATTTTAATTTTCAGTTTTTTTTGTTTCTCTCTGGACCCCAAATTTCTTAATTCTGCTGCTACGAAATTTCCGAAAATTTGGCAATCGTCAAACGGCTTTTCAAGAACTGTCATTGCTTTTTTTAACATTTCGTCGTTGTCATTAGTGTTTCTTTTCTTTTCTTGTTTTAACTCATGTCTTTTGTTGACGTATCTGACTCAACATTTTTGATTTGACTATTGTCGTGTTCATTGTTGGTTTAATAATTAACTTTAGGTGCATTTAACAATATAAGATTCTTTTTTAGGTTCCTCAAACAACTATGGAGTGGGAGACATGCAAAGTTATTTGAAAATCACTGGCAGTTTCCACATTGTGGTGGAGCATTAGATGGAAAACACACAGCGATGAAAGCACCTGCACACATTGGCAGATTACATTATAATTATAAGGGCTTTAATAGTATTATTTTAATGGCATTAGTTGACGCAACTTATAAGTTTATATATGTTGACATTGGAAATTATGGAAGAATTTCAGATAGAGGTGTATTTAATAATTGCACATTGTCACATGCTCTAAAAACGAACTCCTTAAATTCACCTTACGTTGTTGTTGCTGATGATGCCTTTGCTTCTAAGCCATATTTGTTGAAACCACCCTTTTCAAGGATTTGTTAAATTTGACGCGAGGGCAAGCTCACAATTATTCAGCATCTGCCAGTAATGTAAGGGACGAATTCATGCAATATTTTGTTTCTTCCCAAGAAGACATAACTTGGCAATATAATTATATATAAAATGAATATTTTAAAATACCTATATCATATACTTTTTTTTCTACTTACCAAGTGATTAGTTGTAGTTTTTGCTTGACTTCCTCGGATAAACATAAGTGATCTGAAGAATTCCCAATTACTTTCGTAGTTATCGTCGGTCCCAGAGCCACTAGGTTTTGTTTGACATTTACGAATATCTTGCTGAAACTGTGTGTGTAAATTGTACAATTTACGATTTATTTCGCTATCACTTGTTTTAAACTCCACTGCTAATTTATTAATTGCACTTTGTTTTTTTATTTTGTTTCTGTAATATTTACTTTGTACATGCCAAATTTTGGGACAAAATTCCCAACGTGAAATTAGTTCAATTGTTTCTGTCCTCGTCCAACACATTTTTTCCGCCATTTTTGTAAACTATCGGTACTCTCGCAACAAATTTCGAAAAGCTTCCGAAAGTTGAAATTTCCCCCGGACACCATACTACCAAGCGTATACATCTGTTGCTGCAAAAACTTGCTGATAGTCACTATCGCAAGTATATCGAGCTTGCCTATCCACTCTCCGGAGTGTTTACACTAGTCCAGAGAGCTGCTCCCGCGAGAACTGTCGCAAGTTACTTGCTAGTCGGTGTTTTTTGTGCATTCCGATTTTAGATTCAATAATTGTTTTTGCATTTCGAGTATAGTTTTTTCATAACTTTGAATTTTACCCACATAATCGCTCTACATTGTTGGAGCTTCTTCATAGAAAACGTCGTATTTGGTGTTTAATTTTACAATCAATTCAGGCTTCTGCTCACATTCATTCTGTAGGTCCTCGACAATTTTTGAATAGAATTCTTCTACATCTGAATTCGGGTAATTGACATGATCAAGGTTTTCGCATTTGTTGCTGTGTTTAAATTTATTCGTAGCTATTCGTCCATCACAATTTATGTGGAATACTCTATAACATCTTATGCATATGTAGTATCCATTTTTTGGCTTTTTATTACAACATTGAAACACAAAAACACTGTTTATTCCAGAGCACTCACTTACTGGCGGCCATTTATATCAACAATCAGGCGGATGGCTCTTTTCTGGATGGAATCCAGCAGCTTCAGGGTATTTACTCCAAAAAAGACCAGTTCTGAGCTTCATAAGGCATCAAACGTTGCTGAAGTGTGTACAGTCTTCTGGTTCGGAAGATGTTTCAAACTTTTGAGAAGGAGCCTTTGCAATTCCAGCGACATGATCGTGCCAAGACATATTGGTGTCCATTCCAACCCCCAACAAACTAATCGTATTTCAAAAACTACACCTCACGATTTGATCTACACAAACTCTATTTGAAAAATATATCACAACATGTTTCGCTAGTACAGTAGCTTTATCAGGAGATTTGAAAACTTCAAGTTGTTGCTTACACTAACATTTATATACTACTGGTAACCATAATTAAGACCACCTCCAAAAAGTTACCCAAACCTATACCTAAGGAACCTGTTCAATTATGATCACCTCACATCTACATCAATAATGATTCTTTCTCGGTTTTTAAGAAAACGAATTCAATAATGGTGATCTATTCAGAACTAGTTGATCATTCATTGGAATGTTTGAGTTTTCAAGTTTATTAATTTCTATTGTTTTCGAATGATTCAGTTTCAAACCTTTATTTCCTATGTGCAAAATCTCGAACTTTCCGTTAAAGACATGATTTTCTTCTAGAAGATGATTTGAATATGTTGAATTTGTTTTCTTATTCACATAGCTCGTGTGATGTTCCCGGATTCGATTCCTGAATGTTCTGCCAATTTGACCAATATATACCTTGGACACGTTCAACACTTTAATTCATATACTCCTGATTTCTCGAATTTGGATGTTTAGTCTTTATTATTTTACACTAACTTTCCCAACGTATTACTTGTTCATCACAAATTCATTCCCACCAACTCGTAGATGAAATGTTTATTTATAACGAACATTCTTTAGGAACCGGTCCTTCTAGTATGTATCAAATTATACTCACTTATTTTACTGAGGGGTTTATGTACAGACTCATCAATGTCTTCTTTAACGACGTGTTGTTTCGTGCAACGAATATCTAAACAGTACTAGATTTCTCTTCTTTCTTGCAACTCAATTACACTGGAATCATAATTGACAGAAAGGAATTCTATTCGAATTGATGAATTTCGCAGGAAAGTAAAGAGATGAATCAAGAGAAATAATCGCATCCTCTTTCTTTATAAAATTTATGTTCAGTGTTCATTGCAGTGAAAGGTTCCAAGAATAAAAATTGGAATACTTTCCTTCCAACAATAGGGTAATTTCTCACGTATAATTTTTGTTCGATAAAACATTTCACACAAGGCGTTTTTTAATCATTCTCATTGCTAACGCTTGAAGTGGCTCCAACATATTCGCATTTATTATGGTACTGGAAGTCAGATGTGCGCTTATTTTCGTACGTGTTAGGTCCGAGTCTACTTGAAACATTGAAAAAAATATGTATGTTCCGAAGTGCCGATTATAATTGTTTTTATGTTTTTGGGTTTTGATGGCCTTTCTGTGTAGCTACAGATAATATTTTTTGAATTTTTATAGTAGATAATGTCGTGAGTGCCATCTGGGAGATCGTGTCCCGCCACTTTGTCTGTTTGACGACAGGGAAAACTTTGCTATGCTTCTTTGAGCGCGTTTCATAGATTTTTTTCATGATTATGATATTAGAAGAGCTACGGGTGGTTCCGGAATTACCCGGTTGAACAAAGAAAACACAAAAATCTTCGAAAAAATCTATTGATTTTCTAACGTAATCTCCTTGCAGCTCTATACACTTTTTCTAGCGACGTTCAATGACTTCGATACCGATTTTATAATAAGAACTGTCGTGTTTCTCAAAATAGCCAATAACTGCCGACATAACTTGGAAAGTCTTTGACCACTAGTTTCAAATTTGGGAACGTGGGGGCTAAATCTGGCGAATAGGGTGTATGAGATAGCAATACAAACTTTAACTTGTTAATTTTGCTAGAAGGGATTTGTGGGCTGGTGCATTGCCTTGACGAAACAGCATTTTTTTCTTAGTCAAATGTTGCCATTTCTGCTCGATTTCTTCACTCAAACATTGCGATAATGTCGCATGATACTCGCCGTTGATGGTTTTACCTTTTTTAAGATAGTCATTGGAAATTATCCCACGCGCATCCCAAGACACTTTTGACATGACCTTGCCTGCAGATGAAACGGTCTTTGCCTTCTGTGGAACCGGTTCTTCCTTTTTAGTCCACTGTTTGATTGTTCCTTTGTCTCGGGTGTAAAGTGGTGAACCCATGTTTCATCCATGATTATGAAACGATGCAAAAATTCTGCTTTGTTGCTGTGAAACTTCGCTAAACACTAGATTGAAACATCTTCATGACACTGTTTTTGCTCGAGTGTGAGCAAACGCGGCACCCATCTGGCACACAGCTTTCTCATATGTACAAATTTTCAGATAATATACAATGTACCGAACTTTTTGAAATGCCTGATAAGACTGCTAGCTAGTGCACCTTCAGTCGACGATCATTCTGTACCGTTTTGTGGATTTTTTTGCCGTTTCTGGAGTCGTCACCTCATTTGGTCGACGACTGCGATGCCCTCTTTGGCAAATCGCACGGCCACGTATAAACTCTGATAACCAATATATTACTGTTGTGAACGAAGGAGCAGCCTCACCCAGCGTATAATTCAGTTCAGCTTTCATATTGGTTAAGCTGAGGCCTTTCGAATACGAATATTGAACCACATGATGCCAAACAATGCAGCGTCTTAAGACTTGAAACATATGCTTTATAGATTATGTACTTTCTGATACAGAGATATTTTTCAAACAGCTACCGTCATCTCTAGGACAGTTCGGGTATTTCTGGGACCACCCTGATATAATCAAAAGGTATTCGATATCCGATATCCGATAACCTAATATTATGGTTTCGTAACGCGTATTTATGTTGTTTTAGTTAGTTTAGAGTGCTATTACCTGTATTCCATCAGTGCGGACTTCCATTGTCTGATATGATATAAAATGATTTGAAATTCCTGAAAGAATCTGTAAAAAATTGAAAAGATTAGCTAAAAAAACAATGTCATTAAGCAAAAAACTGAAATTACAATGAAATAACATACAAGCAACAACCATTTGTCTTTGTGTGATACGATTGTGGATACTAACGATCGAAACGTCGTGAAGTAATTTGGTTTGGAATCTTTTGATTTTATATTTTCAATTTTCATTTCTTGTTATTGAATTTTCAATTTTCCTTCTCGTGTTGATAGTTCAATTTTTTTTGTTTTCTTTTTTTGGTTGTTGCTTGTATGTTATTTCATTGCAATTTCAGTTTTTTGTTTGATAAAATTGTTTAATTTTTACAGATTCTTTCAGGGATTTCAAATCTTTTAATTTCATACTAGCTTTCACCGCGGCTTCGCTCGCATTTATGCCATTAAATGAGTGCCAGTACAAAAGAAATAAGAACTATATTTCAATGATTGGCTGGTATTATCAATTTTTAAAAATTATTACATACGATGAAGTTTCGAACTGAATTCAACTGAATTCGTTGCATCAATAATAACGGAGTTAGCAATGGTGCCGACTCAATTTGGCACACTGGGTGTGCCAAAGTCATGCCAAGTTATTTCCAAATTTTTGTTCAAAGTATCTCTCGAGCGCTAATAAAAAATCATTTACTATTGTCATCCAGATAATTCAATTATTAACACCAAATATTTGAGCTCGATTCGAATCATCACACTCTATCATTCTCACGTCCGCACCCAACCTATTCAACAAACATTTTCCTCCTCTTCTCATTTCCATTTCATGCTCTGCGGCACGCCAATGAGTTTTATTCAAGGATTTTTTCGGCATCGGTCAGTTCGGTCCCCGGTCGACTCTCTGAAATTCTCTCCCAAAGGAATCATACGTGCTGAGAATCCTTGTAAGGTCTTGATGTGAATATATTCCGTCGGAGAAATTCGTCCTAGTTGAATTAAACATCGTTGGCCACTAGAAATTCAGATGGGTTTATCTAAAGTCGATTCCGCTTCCAAGGACCGTATTAGTCGAATCTTAGTGAGTTCTGCTCCGGCCTTCGGAGTAATTTGAATCGATTAGTGGCGGTAGTAGTCTTCCTTGTCTCGTCTCATCAGGGACTTAAGACCCTCATCATTGTGAAATGGGGCAGACGGAACCGGAATATGAATAATCTAATTCTTTGATGGACACAAAAATTGTTTTCTGTTCTATGTTGTCCAGTATAGTAAAGTAGTTCAAACGTATTGGAAAATGTTTCACCAATATTCATGAAACTGTAAATAATCAACAACTCTTCAGAGTGAAACCATTGGATTCAAGGTCATTGGAGGTTGCCCATAGGTCAAAGTTATCTACGTATATATTGCAACAATATTGTATTCTTCCAGCTTCTTGATCGAAACATTATATGTGCCTATTATTTCAAATATTGAAATGGGTAAAGTGACCTACACTCATATGCCTATGTAGACCTATGAACGAAAACGATTTGTAGTGAAGTATCTCAAAAAAAGTAGTGAGGGTAGCATTACCTCCCCGATTTCTCATAGATGAGATCGGAGTTAAATACTTTGAACGGAGAATTGTGTTTTTAAAAAATATTTATTTTATAAATGTACAATTGGAAACGACTTTCTCTATCAAGAGTTACAAATAGAATGAATAAAAATGAACATTAAAATGATCAACGTCGCCTCGCAAGTCCAGATAAGGATTTCTTGGAAAACCGCTGTCAGCAGATCATGTTTCCGTGAGAGCAGCAATCCGTGGGAACGGTCGTTCCATAACTCCTCCCTCCTTGAGTTCAAAAATGACGGAGTCATTTTTGTCTGGAAGGAACCATTTCGATTTCCGGGGTATTATCGTCCTTTT
>WOGO01005517.1:0-12367 GCA_015342085.1 Leptinotarsa defecta | reverse complement strand
CCTTAGCTCGCACAAGTTTCGACTTCTGAGGGTTGTCGTTCGTAGGGGTGCGACAGCTGGTTAACGGAAAAACAGATTTTAAAACAGATTTTAAAACATATTTAAACAGAAAAGGTCGCATAGATTTTAGGAAAAAAATTACAGAGACTTCATCAATATTGAACAACTTGATATTACGCTTTTTGAAGAATTAACACAGTGATATCATCAATCTGATATATACTACAGCAAGTGTGTTTATAAATTAGACGTATCAGAAATAATTTTTTCACTGAAAACAAAATTACTTATTTAAGTTTTTCAGTTGATGAATATTTGGAAAATACACTTTGATGTGAGATTTCCTCTTGAGAGTTTACGAAACCTCGACACATGCTTCGCTTTACAATAGCATGTTGTGCTTTTACAGTAAATTGAATCATTATGAATATTATTGCCTGACAAATTTCTACATGATACATTTACCTTCTGAACTATTTACCTATCTAGAAACAACTCACAAAACTGTATGTAATTTTCACCTGAGCCATAATTTTATTTACTTTAAGGATCTGTGCTTATCACCAATTTTCTTGTTGCAAGTTGAATTCAATAAAGTAAATGATTCAAATCCATTTGATCACTGATCATTTACTGATTTCTAAACATTTCAAAAGTTTTGAACCTTCCTCTTTCGAATGCCATAAAAGCAAAACGTTATTACCATGATTAAACTTGTTTCCCTCTGTCAAAAGATGATTCGTAAATGTCGAATTGGCCGTTCTATTAAAAAAACCGCTTTCATGATCTTTTATTCTTTAAGAAAAAATTCTTTCGGTCTGTCCGATATAAGATTATGAACAAGAACCACAGCTCCTCTTGTATATTTTCGACACTGGAGTGTCTTCTACATTGTTTTTAATGAATCTACTCAAATTATGATTCGTTCTATACGCTACGTTCAATTCTTCGCTTTTTGAAAGACAAAGTCGAACACATATAGAAGGGAAAAAGAATCCCCAAACCAAACCTACCTCTCCGAGAACAATTGGAAGATACTCGTTGAAGGTGATGTGTTGAATTTCGGCAATAACAATTCTGCGACTTTCCAAAAACAGTTTTTCATCGGACCAATGTCTGTTCAATTGTGCAAGATTGACGGCAACCCTGTTATGTTCCTTCAATATGGCGGAGTATAGTGCATTTGACTGACAGGAAGCACAGGCAGATACGTTGACCAGACCTGCGTCATAAGTTCGAAGTTTTTCCATTTGTCTATCAGTGTTACCATAAATAGCGGAGGCATCTAAATAGGAAGTGGCGAGGTTCATTTGTTCACGATTTTCTGAAATAGATACAAATATATCAATGTGGATAACCGTGATAACAGCAATAATTTATGTGAACAAAAACATGAAAAACGAATTAATTTCATTAGTTCGGACTTCCATTGTCTAATATTATATAAAATAATTCGAAGTCTCTGAAATAACCAATAAAAAAAGAAAAATTAAATAAGAATAGCTGAAAATAACAAGTATATCAATCAAAAAAAAACCTGAAATGAAATAACAGTGAAATAAGATACTAGTAAAAATAGAAAAATTAAACAAAAATAAATAAATAAATAAATAAAAATTGAGAGAATCCAAGTTAGTATCCGCAATTGAAACTACGTGAAGTAACTTGGCTTGGAATTTCTTAATTTTCAATTTTTATTTTTTGTTCGATTCCTCTTTTTTTACTTGTATTTTGTTTCAATGTAAGTCCGTTTTATAATTTTTTTTGCTTAATATAATTGTTATTTTCAGCTATTTTTTTTTCATTTTTTTTAATGGTTCCTTCACGGATTTCAAATCATTTCATATAATATTAGACAATGGAAGTTCGAACTAATGGAATTCATAATGAAAAATTGTCAATCACCTTCAAACAAATGAAATACGAATATTATAGAATATATAGAAAATATATTAAATGAGTCAAGATGAACATTTTTTCGATAATAGATGCTAAGTTCAATTCGAAAGGGGGATATGTTTAGGAGAGATACATTTTTCGTAGAAAGGCTATTTGGCTCTTAGTTCTTTCCATGAAAACTTATCTCTCATAGAAATATACTCCTGTCAATTCAATCAAGATTCCTATGGCTGGGATTATCCAGATAAGTGCTTGTGAGGTAATAGAACAAATGTCTCATTCCGAAACATCGAATTCCGCCATTGAGAATGATAATGATTTATATTATGTAGTGTTTCTATGAATAATATCTCATTCTGTTACATAACGGATGTTTGGAGTATAAACTGAATAGGGTTATACATGACCCCATTTGTCGATGAGGTTCTGTATACGAGGGTGTTTTGAAAAGTTTCCGACCTAACGAAGATTCAAACCGTAATTGCAGTCCACTGTCTGGACTGTATTTTTGTTTCCGGCATATAATGGTGTATGCAAGTTTCAATTATAGTTATTAGTCGGTGCCAAAACTCGAATTTATGGCACCTGTACTGGGCCTGCACAGCATTGGAAATGTTCACTCGAACACGTTTTCGGTCTAACGTGAGCAAACGCGGCACCCAACCCGCGGACAGCTTTCTCATGCCTCAATATCCACTGTCTGGACTATATTTTCATTTCGGGCGTATAATACTGTATCCAAACCTCAATTACAGTTATTAGTCAGTGCCAAAACTCGAATTTATTGCGCCTGAGCTGGGCCATCGTAGCGTTGGAAATGTCCAGTCGAACACGTTCTTGGTCTAACGTGAGCAAACGCGGCACCCAACCCGCGGACAGCTTTTGCATGCCTTAATTTTGTTTTAATATGTAACAAACCCGCACTTCTGGTCTATTCGTAACCTCTACTATCACTCTCACTTCAATTCGACGATCGTCTAGCACCATTTGGTGAACTTTGGCGATGTTTTCCTCGATAGTTGCAGTTTTTGAATGTCCCAAACGTTCATCGTCTTCCAAGCTCTTACGGCCACGTTCAAATTCAGCTGCCCAAAATTTCACCGTGGTAAATGATGATGCAGAGTCTCCATACACAGAATTCAACTCATCTGTGATTTGCGTAGGCGTATTGCCACTTAAAAACAAATATTCAATGACATCTCGAAACTCTTTCCTTTCCAATTTCATAAAAAAACCAACATCAACTCACTCAAACAACTAATACATATCAAGTGCGCGTCCAAAATGGCTGAAACTTTGATGAGTAACTATCAGAAGATGAACGTCATTCCCTAACTTTCATTTATGAGTGCTGTGTTCTTCATGTTGAGGTCGAAAACTTTTCATACTGCCCTCGTTTATCTGTTATCATAGGCTACATCATCACGATAATGAGTTGAGTACAGAGTATCAAATCTTAAAATTAGAAAGTAACTCACTTTTTATAACTATATAGTATGTTTTATGGAATTTTAACTCACCAAATTTGCAACTATCCATGTCCACTGCTGGCAATGTTCTCATGTATTCTCGGCATTGCCCGTGTCCCAGTTTTCCGTAACACTCCCCATGTTTTTTAGCGTTCTCACTGCAGCAATCCTGGCTCTTCAGATTTCCTGTATTGGCAAGGTCGTGCAGCAGAAGCTCGCTCCAAGCCCCCAGTAAAGCGGTAACAGACTCATGTTTGGTGGCAGGATTATTCTGAAGGGTAGAAGCGATGTCAATAGGACTAGGAAGAGAATGAGAACTGACTGACTGCTTAGGTTGGGATTTTCCTGGAAAAAACAGTGATATAAGCAAAACCATCGTGTTGATGAAACATGGAAAGGTACAGAAGTAAAGTAAGTAAAGCAAGGTTTCATATAACCAACACAACCAAAATGGATTAAGATCACTCAGATCAACGTTGCAAGTTGTTACAGAAATTATTCACTCGATAGTGAAACACTTGGATTGAAGAAAATACATATGCCATTATACATATGACGTCTGGAAAGCCTTCGGTAGTGGCTCACAGAACATTCTGTTGGAAAACATGGCTCAAATAGTAGACTACATGATTTGGAGACTTGCCAACTTTCACTATACAGGGTGTTTCAAATTCGATCATCACCATTGGGATCCCGGAAACTATGAAAGATACGAAGATGGTTGAATTGTGGTAAAGTTGCGCATTTACCTGACTGAGAATATGTCATTGGGAAAGTTCTAAAATTCCGAAGTATATCCGGAGATATCCGGTAAAAACAGAAATTTCGGAAAATGGTTTTTATTTTTTTCTAACTTTATTTTTCGAAGGATTCGAAAATGAATTGCGCTTCCACATTGCCACTTTCTCTCTGGTAATGTCGATTCTCAAAGAATATTTGGATGATCTAGCTTTAGCTAACTATAACAACATCTGGTTCCAACATGATGGTGCTCCACCGCACACTACCAGACGAGAAACCAATTACCTGACTGAAAGGTTTGATGATAAATGGATAGGGAATAATGGGCCAGTGAGGTGGCCAGCAAGGTCTCCAGACTTAAGTGTCATGGATACATTCTTATGGGGTACACTGAAAAATAGAGTTTATGATTAGAGGGAATACCAAAATATTGTTAGAGAGTTCGGAAGATTGAGGAGGAGGGAAATTAATCGTTCGGTTGTATTACCATGAACAAGGCCAGCATTTTGAGCATTTGCGGTGATTTATTTTTGTCTTTACATTTCAGTTAATTATTGTTATTTGTTCAAAGTTATATTTTCATTGAAAATTTACCTCATACACACCTCATTTATAAAATTTTGATTGTTGATTATGTCTCCGTGTTTTTTCATTGGCTTTCCAAACGAACTAAACTCGATGAGATTTTGATCCAATAACTTGAATATAGTTTGATGTGATTGTTGTCTTTCGGGATACAAGTTCAAATACATTTCCGATGTCCCAGCACTGTTTCTATCGTATTTTAATATAGTTGTATCATATCTCTTTTTTCTTCATTCGTGAAAGCCATTTTTCACCAAAAATTCAATGACTCGTGCAATAACAAAATGTCATTGAGTGTAACAAAGTCAAATTTAGAAACATCAAAGTCAAAGCATATTATGATAAGAATTAGTTCTTTTCAATATCTCCAATTTTTCGAGAAAGAATGATAACTTATGATACACCATTTGAAAAGTTCAATCTGTTTTGTTTCAGTTCATTTGTAAATTTTCGAAAAATTCAAAATTTTCACATTTGAAAATAGCAACTTTTACCAGTCTCCAATTTCTCGAGAAAGAATGATAACTTATGATACATCATTCAAAAGGTTCAATCTGGTTCTATTCAAAAGAGAAATAATCCAATGTAACGCTCATAAGAAAAAATAAAATTGTTGATGGTGGCCTGAAGACGAAACGTCGGATAGCAAATCTGAACACACCATTATGTAGCAGGAAAAAAGTAGCAATGCGAAAGTGCAATTTATTTTTGAACCCTTCAAAATATTGAGCCAGAACAAAATAAAAACCATTTTTCGAAATTATCATCATCACATTTTGAACAGTATCGTCCATTCAAAAATGATCGTATCCAAAGTATATTTGGTATTCTTTATTTTCCCCCAAATGTCTAATTAAGGTTATTCAATTTACCGATGTTAACAGACAATTTAATTATCTTTTTTTGTTTTGTTTCAGTTCATTTGTAAATTTTCGAAAAATTCAAAATTTTTACATTTGAAAGTAGCAACTTTAACCAAAAATATAATTTTTTTCGTGAAGAGATATAACGGAGAATTTATCAGATTTCAAAAAATTCACAAATTCTATGAGACAATATTCAGCAGTTTCAAAGTTGAAATTATTTGATGAATATTCAACGAATTAACTAGCTGTTGTTTTTCTACCAACTCAGAAGTCTCCTCCTGGAGACTTCTGAGTTGGTAGTTTCTAATTTCCTGGAAGAAGTTACTTCCAAATTCACAATTTGGCTAATGATAATTTAGAAATGAATTTCTTGTCTTCATTATTCAATGCCTGCAATGCCTGGTCTTTCTCTTGAAGATGATCAATTGGTGATCGAAACGCCTGATGAAGTGTTAAAATAACGGTTTGGTTTTGGGAAAAATTCCAGTAATATTATCTACAATAAATTGATGGATGTAGCCGTTACTGCGTGGTAGGAAATCATAATGAAGAAAAGAGAAATGCAACTTTCTATGTTTTTCAGCACTTTTATTTGTAACTAACGTTACTGCAGTTTCGTCCTCTACGGACATTTTCAAACTTATTCAACTAACTAACAATGTTTCATCACACTAGCCCTGTAGGTACTTGGCTTGATTTAGTACCTGAATTCACAGTTTACAATGTGGATGTGCCAATTTGAAAACCGGTGAATGAACTAAATCGATCTGATCATTTAACAGGTTGCACCCGCAATGTTTATGCTTGTGAATTTCCAAGGATTGTAAATAATTGAGTTTGTAACCCATTCTTGCATAGTGCTAAATTTCCGTATCGTTCAGATTCGAAAACTTGTGAATGAAAGCCAAGGAATGGTTTGAAAAAGTCAAATCATTTTTTCTAGTTTGAAGGACCTTTCATGTTCAGCATACCGCTCCAGATTTTTCCAATTTGTCGCCCTTATCTTTCGCATTGAAAAGGAAATGAGATAACCTGGCATGTGGTCTGAATGCCACTTCCACATTGTTTTTTCTGAAAAAACCCGCAATTATCTCTGTTCTTTTTTCCAAAATATGTTACCCATTTTTTGATTTCTGGTTGTTTGACCTGAGGGTATATAAATCCGTAAGTAAACTTCCGGCTTTGTTTCCTGACTAACTTCTGGATAGTATCTGCGTTGAAACCATTATTATGACTTATGTGTGTGATTATATCAATTTCTCTAGCAAAATTGTTAGAAGACAAAGGCAGTCAGAATGTTCTGTGCAACACTGAATTGTACGCTGCTGATTTACTTTAGAAAAGAGTCATCTTCGGACTTAAGAATCGTCTTGTATAATCGAAGGTGAAACGAATCGCTGAAGAGATGCCTGTAACGGCGGTGACGTCATATTTGGGAATGCTGCTCATGTGAGGTTCACTTTCTCCTGGTCTGATGTCCGCGAGCCGCGAGGAGAAATTACGATAATATATATTCCACCGTTCGCATTTTAAGAGTCACTTCATTTATTTCCTCAGTTGTTTGTCATGAAAGTAAATGGTACCAGGATTGGAGTGAGCAGTAATTCAGTGGTTAACTACCTGGGGCTCAATTCTTGAGTCACATGATTCGTTTTCTAATAGGATTTGACTTCAGGCATATGAAGGCATATGTTGATCATAGGAATCACACGTTGAAAGGTAAGATCTCGTTAACCCTTAGCTCACATAAGTTTCCACTTCTGAAGGTTGTCATCGTAGGGGTGCGACAGCTGGTTAACGGAAAAACAGTTTTTTTTAAACAGTTTGCGAATGATTGAAAATGACTTCAGTTACAATGAAAAACAGACTCCCATAACTCGAGGAATGGACCCCTGGTGGTTAATTGATTAAAAAATACAGAAGTACACGGCCTGACTCAGAGATGGCGGTAGTTGTTTCAAAAATATTACTGTATTAGAAAATATACACAGAGCAGGAACACGATCAACGAATGCAAAGGATGGAGAATAGTGAAAGAAGACTTACAGAAAGTCTCTGAAGAAATTGGACGGTCACCTCTTACAGCACGTAACAAACTTTTACCGAAAAAAGAGTGAAAGGTAATAGAAATCTGGTACATTGGTGGATTGAAGAGGTTGCAGGAAAACGTAAGGCATGTGCTCAGGCTAGAAGAAAAGTGATAAGATCGAACAGAGGTAATGCTGAACCTCAAAAAAAGCTGAGGCAAGATGAATACAAAGAAAGCAGAAATTATCTGAAGAAAACAATAGTAGAAATCAAACAGAAAGCGTGGAGAACACTGATAGAAGAAGTAGATGCGGATATATGGGGAAAGGGCTACCAAATAGTAGCTAACAAGGTTAGAGTCAGACAGTCGATTGGACTTACTGAAAAAAAAACAAATAAAATTTGCTAACACGTTGTTTCCATCTCACCAGATTGAAAAATGGGACAGACTACCAACGGCACCAGAGGAGATACCACCGTTCACAATGGATGAACTCATGGAAGCCAACAAAAGAGTAAAAGAGAAAAAAGCCCTCGGTCCGGATCAACTCCCTGCGGAAGTCATCAAATTTGTCGTTAAGGCACACCCGGAACAATGTCTGAGGATAATGAAACTATTATTAACAAAAGGGCGATTCCCCAAAGAAGGGAAGACTCGTTCTTATCGAAAAAGGTAAACGTAAATCGTACAGGCCCATATGTATCCTGAACATCATGGAAAACTCCTGGAGCATCTGATCAAGGCGAGACTCTTGAGATAAATAGAAAATAAAGAACAGATGCACTGTCGAAGGTACAAAACATCGCAGACCAAGCAAACGAAAGGACTGGCAGGAAAAGGTGCGCCATGATAACGTTGGATGTACAAAACGCTTTCAACTCCGCGCCATGGGAAGGGATTTTGAACGAAATCAAAACAAGAGATGTACCTGCATACCTGTACAATATGATTACCAGCTACCTTGAAGAGAGGGAGTTAATAGTAGGAAGGGATACAAGGGAAAAATGAACATCACCTGTGGTGTTGCACAAGGCTCTGTAATTGGTCCCACATTGTGGAACATGGGGTACTGAATCTGAAGGTCCCTAGGGAAGTTAACCTAATAGGCTACGCAGACAACCTAGCCGTAGTGGGGAAAAATGAAGAAAGTCTGGTAAGAACTTCCAATAGAACGGTGAAGGATATAGCCGAGTGGATGACAGCGAAACAACTCAAGCTTGCCCCTCAGAAGCCAGAGGTAGTACTCCTGGCAGCAGGTTTGAAACTGAAAAGTATTACAATTGAATTGGAGGAAACGAACATCCGTAGCCAAGAATCTATTAAATACTTGGACATCCACATGAATCGAAATATGAAAATGGGAGCTCATGTTACAAAAATAGCAGAAAAAGCCATACGTAACATCAGCAGGATAATGCCCAACGTTGGGGGTCCTCGAGAAGGTAGCAGAAGAATTCTATGCTCAGTCGCCCAGTCGATCATGCTATATGGCGCAACGATTTGGAAAAGAGCCATGGAAAAAAAGATATACAGGAATATATTACTTAGTGTTCAACGGAAAGCAGCGATAAAAATAGCGTGTGCATATAAAACAACATCAAGTAAAGCTCTGCTGATGATTGCAAGAACCCCCCCAATAGATCTGCTGGCGGAGGAGAGAACAATGGTACAAAACAACGTATCAAAAGTATTAGCAAGGTTACAAATTATGGAAAAATGGCAACAATCTTGGGAGATAGACGATGGAAAGGCCAACTGTACAAGAAGACTGATGAAATACATAGAACCATGGATGAACAGAAAACGGGGAGAACTGAATTACTTTCTCACACAAGTACTAACGGGGCATGGGTGTCTTCAGGCGTATCTGTTTTGGTTTAAAGTGAGTGATACAGAAGAGTGCAAGTATTGCGGAATGATAGATACGGTAGAACATACAATCTTTGAATGCATACATTGGGAAGAACAGAGACGAAACGCAGAAATGACGACAGGAGAATTAACACCGGAAAACATAATAGGGAAGATGCTCAAAAGTATATAAAACTGGGAAGCCGTTAGTAAACTCTCCAAGATTTTTCTTACAAAGAAAAGAAAAGAACCAGATGAATAAAAATGAAGTACTGAAGAAAAAGGAAGATCCCTGAACCATCACTACAGTCTGCTATTCCGAAGTAATGCCAGAGGGCGGTTCCAGAGTAGTCTGCTTTGATTCATGAGTGGTTTTTTAGACGGTAAAAATCCGACACTACCTGGTCAGAGGGCGAAGATTTTTCCACTCGCCGAAAAAAAAAACTATTGTTTTATGAAGACTAATAAATTCTTATCTTATCTTATCATAAAAAAATCGCTAATCGAATGTGGACAATTTTCATATTTCTGTGACTTTTCACATAATATCAAGATCACTTTCCAAGGTTTGTGGTAAAGTTACATACTATAGTGAATAATAATCACATTTAGCGATTCATCAATTTCACAAACTACACATACCGATTTGATCATCACAAACTTTATTTTCAGAAAATATATCATATTACTCAACTACTGTGATGGGAAACATCTTTTTGGGAAATAAAATTTGTGAAGATTAAATCGTTAGGTGTAGTTTGTGAAATTACTATGGATCTTCAAGTAACGGCCGAATCAATCAGAAATTAATAAATAAAAATGAAATGAATATAGTTTAAAAAACTAAAAAACTCGCTTTTAAAAAACATCGAACTGAAAAGTTGAAAATATTTTTTTTAAATAAGCGGCGGGCACTTGATATACAAAAATATGGATCAAAGCGTCCACGCTTTCTTCACAATAATACTAGTATTTTTCATTCGTTATTGTTTTAAGCTTATTTAAGAAATATATGTTTAATTTTTAAGTTCGATGTTCCTTGAAAGCGTGTTCTTTAGTTTTTTAAACTATATTTATTTTTGATTTTTGAGTATCGTATGCTATAAAAGCGTGTTTTTTAGTCTTTTTAAACCCCATTTATTTTATCTGAACTTTGGGATCAATCAGCCGTATATTGTTTACAAAAATGACCATTAATAGTTTCCGATTCCAGAGAAGGAGACTGAAAATCAGCTACCAAGGCCAAGGCAGCAGGCGCGCTTGTTAATAAAAAATATACTTTATTTCAAACGAAGAAATACATGTAAAGTGAGTTCGAATTATATCAAGGAGGTTATGTACAGCGCCATCTGCTCGCGAATAGAGCAAGGAATAATGTTGATAATTCTGTCAAATACAGATACCGAGCTTGAGAGTTACAAACAAACACACAAAAAAACATACATACAGGTGAAGCTAATAAAAGCCTCATAATAAAAAAAGAAATCCTGAAAAACAAATATTGATATGTAGGGTAGGGCGGGGCTAGTTGAGCATTGGGGTAAGTTGGGCGATCAAAATATCTCCGAAACTATACACCGGACGCTAGCACGTCAAATGAAAGAAATGCGGGGGCGCGGGAGGGGAACAGATCACGCGACCGCTAGTGGCGAATTGACGATCGAGTAAGGCACGCGAGCGCTTTGTTTATTTTGCGAACAAAAAGTAAAAAAATCGTGTCTGTGTAAATTTCTTCTGTACAGGTCAAATTTAAATAGTTTTCAATCAAGTGAGTGTTAAAGTTTCATTAATTTCATGTATTTTTGATACCTATTATGGATTTTGTTTAAACTGATACAATTTTTTTATAACCTCATTACAAATTCAAATACTCGGGTTGGGGTATATTGAGCAACTGTTGCTCAACTTACCCCGTGATTTAAAATAATAGTGACTTATATTTTTTTCTCGTTTTAGAATGCGGACGTATAAAAGGAAAACTTCAAGAGGTGTGTACTCAACTCAACAGTTAAATGGATGGACGTCTCAGTATTCGGACCGTTCAAAAAATATTGCGCCTCTGCACAAGATTCATGGCTACGAAACAACTCAGGGTAGACTATAACCATTTACGATATCCCTAAAATAGTAGCTGATTCACTGCCTTTTGCTCAGACAAGTATGAATATTATGAATGGTTTTGAAATGACTGGCATCTTCCCATACCACCCCAAAATTTTTAACGACGATGAGTTTTAACCATCGTTTGTAACCGACCGTCCAGATCCAGCATCTATTGACCTAGAAAGAGATCGTCAAAAACAAGCAATTTCCATCACTCAACCTATTCAACCTGGTCCCGTTATGTCTACCTTTGCCAGTCAATGTGAACCTGAGCCCAGTACGAGCAATAAAGAAAATGAACAGCCCCAGAAAATGTTCAGTCATACCCAAAGGCAGCTCCAAGAAAGATAAGTACAAGTATTCGAAGAAAGAGAAAAGCTGCAATTCTCATGAACAGATACACCCGAGAAAAACGTGTTGCAAGAAGAACAAAATAAAGTTAAGTAAAAAAGTTAAGGAGCAAAAGAAAAAAATAAAAAAAAGAAAGAAGAGTGTTAGTAAAAAAATACTTCAATCAAGTGATGAAAGTGACAAAGATGAATGTATCTGCCTGGTTTGTAGCAAAGTCTGGTCTGACAGCATACCAGGGGAGAAGTGGATCCAAAGCGAAGATTGTAAAGAGCTTTCATTTCATTTGCATCAATTGCAATTCCGATGACAATTATGATTAATTTTAGTCATTATGGATATTTTTTCTTAATTTAATCTTTATTGAAATTGATAAAGTCCGATTTTAAGTGGAATGGCTGAATCTATTCCAAAAATTAATCTTTAAATATGTTGCGTTTTTATTGATTCAATTATATGCCTAATATATAAAAGAA
>WOGO01005516.1:0-12369 GCA_015342085.1 Leptinotarsa defecta | reverse complement strand
AAATGCAAGGAAGAGAAACCAGAGGCTGCCAGCTATATGAAGGGGTCAGTGTCAAGGCTATGGAGTCTCATCAAAGAGATCAAGCTAGACAATGAGCAATAACAACCAAGGAGCATCACAATAGATCTGAAAAGGTCGCTATGAATTTTACTGTCTAAACACAATATTCAAACTTTTCTTTTTTGAAAGTAATATTGTGACGACTGACCGTTTCAAAAACCTCATGAAGAATTCGATCATTTTCTTTTTTTGTTTTCCCAGCTATTATCAAGTCATCAAAAATGTTCATTACTCCCTGAATTTCCCCAAATATGTCTAATCTTTTTTTGAAATTACTCTGGAGCAGATTTGATACCAAAAGGCATTCTCAAAAATTTGTACCTCCCGAATGGAGTATTGAACATACATAAATCAGAGATAGGTTTGTCTAATGCTATTTGCCGAAATCCTGAACTCATATCAATAACAGAAAAATATTTTTTACCATTCATAGTTGAAATTATATCTTCCCGAGTAGGTATTACATAATTTTCCCTTTTTATAGCTTCATTGAGATCTTTTGGATCGAGGCATAATCTAAGAGATCTATTCTTTTCTTCTACTGTTACCAAACTATTGACCCATTCTGTTGCGTAATCAACCTTCGACACAACACCTATATTTTCAAGTTCATTTAATATTTCTTTTAGTTTGGATCCTAAAGAGAATGGTACTTTTCTACAAGCATGAACTACCGGAGTCACATTTGTATCTAATTCAATATGATATTCACCTTCTATTTTTCCCAGACCTGTAAAAGTAGACGTATAATTTTTTATTAATTTCACAGTTTTCAGTTACATTATCCACTCGTTTAAGAATATTCAGTTTAATGCAGCCTTCCAGTCCTAAAATAGGTTGAGATTCTACATTTGTTATCAAAAAATCCAAATTGTGTTTATTATTGCATATTAATGATATTTTACCCAGAGCCTTAGTTTTGAAATTACCGTAACTAACTAAAATCGCATTTGTTGACTGTACATTAAGCTTCAAATCATCTTTTTTCAACTATTCTAACACACTTTGACGTGATAAATTCACCTCACTTCCCGAATCTAGTTTGAAATTGATATTATGTTTTCCAATTTGAACATTTGAATGCCAGTCTATGGTTATTTCATTGATTACAATTTCGGAAATAAAAAATTCATCATTGGAATCCTCGATTCCAATTTCTTCATTTTTTTACAATTATCAGTCTGATTGTGAGAAGTTTTCAAAAAACAACAATTCTCAAAGTGATTTTTGTATTACAAAATTTTTCAAATGCTGGACAACTTCTGAAACTATGATACCTGTTACATGTTGAACAATGACTTGTTTTGTACTTATATTCATGCGGAGTATGACTATCATTTGATGAATTGACAGCCATTGATTGTGGTTGTCCGGATTTTTTCTACCTTTGGTGAATCCTACAAAATCCTTGCCTGTTCTTCATTAAGCTCCTGTATTACACAGAAGTCCATTGCTTCTCATAATGAAATGTCATTTGTCTTCAATAAAGCCTTTTGCGTCTTTTTGTCGAAAATTCCGCTAACTATCCCATCTCTTATTAAATTGTCTTTCAAACTCCCAAATTCGCAAGTTGTAGCTCGAATTTTCAATTTCAACAAGAAAGATTTAAACGGCCCACCGTTTTGTGGATATTGGATCTGTAGATTTTTATATGTGTACCTAACGTGTTATCAGTCTTGTATGCTACATTTATGTTCTGTTCCGTCAGTAATCTACCTACCTATATCTTCATATACAGAAACGGCATCAGAAAAGATGCCAATATTTTAGATGATTTTTTGCCAACGGATTGGGATGAATTAAACTTTGAAAATCACTACAATAGCTTGGTCGATGTCGAAGCTTGGCTTTGCAACTAACCGCTTCGGGGCGCCTTCTTCATCTTTGATATTTTTTCTGTTTCTCTGTCGATACAACATATGGCGGCTTCGTAAAGAAAGATGTCATCGCCCTCATTTACTCATAGGCTTGTCCTTTGAGGACGTTGAGATCAGCAAAGCACATGTGATTCAGTCCAGCACAGGGGCACTATTTACATTCACACTGTATTATATCTAATGGAAATAAACTGTGCTCCTGTAATATTAACTTGAATTTCGTGTGTCTCATAGTAAACTTCATCATTATGTTAATCACTGTCTAATATCCGTTACGTCAAATAAACACAGAACTAAACTTTTCATTCTCACCAAGCGTACTCTGCTGCTTAGCGGTTTATCCGATATCACGCTTTCACTCATCCGATTTGTGACGTTTGTCTCTACTCCTCATGAAGCACGACGAAGTGATAACAAATAATACAGATCCGGAAAGCTAACAAAACCTCTCGCACGGTTTTGCATTCGAAATTTACATTTCGCTTTGTTGCCTTATTGTTAGCCAGTATAATAGTGTCAGTGCTTTCTTTTCGAAGGTTCATTGATATTCAAACAACAATAAACGTCTTGATATATTATAAAGCAAGTCTTTCGCCATGTCGGTCTGGACGTAGAATGGACTTGGAAAAGTAAACGCTCTTTGTTCAGAAAATATGGTGATTCCTGAATAGTCTATTTATTCCGTCGCGAATGTTTGTGAGGTGTCTCCTTCCACTGTGTGGAGATTTTTGAAGAGGAATAGGTATTATCCATACAAAATTGAAATGGTACACCAATTAACTAAAGATGACCCTGATCAAAGAACAGAATTCTGCGAAATCATGACGGCATCCTACCTATCTCCACAATATTTGTTTTCGTGACGAATGTACTTTTTTTTTACACACGAAATTGCCGTTATTGGAGTGACACTAAACCTCACGTTTTCCGGAAAACACATACCCAATATTCAGAAAAAAATAACGTTTGGGCAGGAATATTGGGAAACCATATGGTAGGACCTCTATTTATTGATCAAAATTCAGCAGGGGAACTGTATTTGAATATGCTGGAAACTAATGTTGACCCCTTCATCACTGAAATCGTCGAAGCGAATCCTAATGAATTCGATGTGAATATTGTATTCCAAAAAGATGGAGCACCACCACATTACTCCGAACAAGTAAGAACCTATTTGGATACTAATTTTCTCGATCGTTGAATTGGCCGTGGAGGTCCTACAGAATGGCCAGCCCGCTCGCCAGATTTGACACCTTTGGACTTTGTTTTATGGGGCTGTTTGAAACAAAAGGTGTAGGAAACTGAACCTGCCCCCAATATTGGATATACGGCAGAGAATAATAAATATTTGTAGAGATATTGACATTAGTGTGTTCGAAAATGTTCGACGTGAAGTATCGGATAGGCTGTTCATATGTCAAGAAGTTCAAGGCAACCATTTCGAGCATCTGCTGAACTGACTTCAAGCTTAATACCTCATATTATCTAGTTAAATGTCAATGTGTTCAGACAATTATTAAAAGTTCCGCCATTTTGTAGTAGGTGAAGATATTGACTTCATATTCTAAGGTTGTGAAGTATTCGTCAGGAGCTTCAAAATAATGTGTCACAAGAACCCACTTTTCATTTAATTTTTTTTCCAGATGGCGCCCAGTCGCCATCTGACGGCTCACAATTTATTTATTCAACTGAATAGTTTTTGTACCTATCTTTGTTCATGAAAATATCATTGTGAGTTTCTCCATGAACATTAGGACAGATTATCGTCTGAATATGCACGTAATCCATTAAGTCCCTTCCTCCACTCATAAAAGAAGCATTTCGTTGCACGGAACAAAATGAATCTAGAAGATTAAATTTATGAGAAGCGCTCGTGTTCAATGTCATATAACTGAGTTCTATATGCACAAATTAGTCTTTAGTAAATTATCTGAAATTATGAATTCATAGTCTTTGTAATTCTACTAACCGTTTGCGGAATAATTCGCATTCCACGATTCTGTAATCTCAGTATAATGTGCACTTTATTATGATTGGGTTATTACATCAGACTGGCACAATAAACTGAAGTTTAATCATGAAATTATACACATATTAGTTGTTCAAAATGTCTTAGTACGGGCTGATATCTCCAATGTCCCACATTGATTTCATATAATTAGAGTACCAACCGAATAGGACAAAGGGTTTTTGTTTAAATCAATTCTCATACAGGAAGAGTTGATTCGAAAGTTGTTTTCAGAGGGCTTTTTTCCGGTGTTTGTATCGGAAAGTTACTTCTTTGTGGAGAGTTCATTTTGAAATCATTAAATAGTATCTGATGGCTCATTTACGTAGCGATTTTAGGCAATACAGCAATAATCATTATACAATTAGGTACCTTATATATATATATATATATTGTGCATTCAATATAGATCAATATGGCCTCTACAGTATGTAATCAGAATGGATATTTCATAAGATAATACAGATATGAAGTGCATGGACATAGCTTCGTCCTATAGCACTTCATTATTAGCAGCGATCGCACTCGTTCATCAGAAAATTTAGTATCAGCATTGCACTCGTGTGGAGCCGGGGTGGCTCGCTAGTTTCTGTATCATTCAATGTTTATATTTGATTGGAAAGCATTTTTTCTTTCGCGTAATTCAATATTTATATGAAAGTAGTTGTTCTGTGTGGTGTTTTTTTTCGGTATGTCTGTTTGAAAGTTACTTCTTTGTAGAGAAATTATTTCAAAATAGATTGCTTTCTTTCTTTGGAATATTCCCTTTTTTTGTATTAAGATGGAGAAATAAAAAGTCAAAACCTTTCTTTTTCAATAAATCGATGGATGTAGCCGTTACTACGTGGTAGGAAATCATAATGAAAAAAAGAGAAATTAAACTTTTTTGTGTTAAAAAACATAGAAAGTTTCATTTCTATGTTTTCAACAGTGCACAAACAGTGTACAAACATAAAAAAATGTACATAGCCCACGAAACTGAACACTTAACTCATTTTTCAAACAGCCCAGGTACATGGCATTCAATTCTTGTCTCTACCCAACATGATGAGCTTAGTAATAAAAATTCCCAATTAACGTACTGAATTTAGTCGAATGTCGCTGCATTGTGTTTCAGCATATTCACTAACAAAATATTGCTCTTCAATTTCGAACATTGGTTAGCCGCAATTTAATTGAATTTTAATCTCGTGTATAACTGAAATTTGAACAACGTGGTTTAGACGGAATCGAATCAGAATCAAAGTTGGTAGCACTTCATGCATTCGAAAGTAACAATATTTGCTTTCAATTATCCTTGAGATACGCAATAACACACAAGATGTTTAAAATACACCAGAAAATAATCAAAATGATGAGACAGCCAAAACGATTTTTATATATTTAAAGAAACACTTCATTGGTGATATTTTCACTTAACAGTTTTTCAAAAAAGCAACATGTGTTTCGCTATACAATAGCTTCTTCATGATTCATCAAAATAAAGAAACATTTTGGATGATCTGTGTATGTCTTATGTATGAGCTATATATGCATGAGATATGTTGTATTTAAATGATTGATTTTTTTGTTGACTGGTATTTTGTAATTTCCTTTCTAAGTTATGCAATGCATTTTGTTCTATTTGAGAAAGAATCTTTTTTCACTTTCGGAAAATCCATCCAAGCAAAAGTTATTGAAGCTTGAAGCATGACTGAAACAAATTTTCATCGTTTTATACCTCTTGTTATTACCATAGTAATTCACGCTTTCCTATCAACAATAATGAAACATTCGTATTAGTTTTTCAATAGTTTTTGGGATCAAAATAAAAATAAATGAGAAGAAAAAGAAGAAAATAAAAAGATATTGGTACACATTTCAAGGTTCGAATTGAAAAATAATAAAATAATTTCATTGCAAAAAAATGATATTGTTGCATACTTTTATGTGGTAGTGATTCTGAAGGCTGTAAAAATATAATATATATAAATAAATACATATTTATGAATCTTGTTTCATTATTTATTTTACATCTATAACCTCCGTGTGAGAAAAGTTATTCAACATAAGTACTTTCTGTTCTTATGACAGATAAGTAATATAAAACGTTGATAACTAATATTGATCTTTTTCAAAATTTTGATAAAGTAAACAGTTTTGAATGTAATTAATAAATAACTATCAACTATTGTATGAGGAATTCAAAAAATATATTCAATATTTTTTTATTTACTTTTCATGGGTCGAAAGTACCAAAATTTCAGATTCTTCAAAATTTCATATCTCCAATATTATTAACTTTATCGTGAAAAGTCATAGGACCTTTTTAATTAACAGGCTTTCATCAGCTTATGATTCATTTTGAAATTCTTACATTTATGTGAAGGTATGACATTCGTCAAACCCACAAAAAAATCGTATACGTGTTAACTTTTACGTCAATTTATATCTTCAATTCATTGTTTTTCACCCATTTTTACTGTAAGTATGATTTGTAATGTTATTCAAAGGCGAAAATATTCAAAAATCATTAAATTATAGGCCCTGAAGAAGCTTCCCAGTAGAAGCGAAAGCTTGGCAAAGAAGAGCAGAGTTTGATTTTTGATTTTCTGTCTGATATGTATGTATATATTTCGTTTGTATAAGTGAGTGGGTAATTGGGGATTCAAATAACAGAGTCATAATTGAAAATACTTCTGAATAAAACTTACTCGCACACACATTTTGATACAACCGTGAAGATATACTTCATTCCTTGAAATCTGGTTCTTCATACAATTTTGATCTAATGCACTACCTATGCCGGTGAGTAGTTATTCCTACGGCATCCAAATATGGAAGATAATGTTTTCCGTTCAAAAAAACTCACTTTATTACGCTTCGCTTCTTCTGGATAGGTACCCTATTTATTGTAAAATTATTCAAAAAAGCCCAGTGAATTGAAATTTCAATTAGAAAATTTCTTATAACTCCAATTCCACATCTCAAGGTCGATATGACACACTATATTAAATTCGTAGGTACTTTCATTAACTGTTTGAGTAACATTCCACACAACCAACATTCGAAAACGTTTTATAATCTTCCATGGTCAACGGGTGGTGTCTGTTTCACTGGACCGTCCTGTATAAAACGGATTCAAATATTAAAATTCTCTCCTCCTCAAAACAGCGCTCAGATTTCCCTTCTTCGGAGAAGCATCGTAAACTAATCCATTCATGAGCAATAAAGCACATCTCCCCGCACAAATTGAAAAGTAATATATTATCAGCACGCACTATGTTGAAATAACAGGAATGAAATAAGCCATTCCCATTCTGAAAAAGCCACAAATTCTACGGGGACATCGGAAGTTTTACGAGTGAGGCCCGTAGGGCTGTTTTCCTAGATGTTTTTCATTCAGTTCGGCACAGTGTAAACAACAACCCTTATCAAACGAGAAAAGGGAAAGAATAAAAGCCATTATGATATGCGCGGGTTACCAAAAAAGTGACAAGTATTGTTGAAAATCTTGAAAGAGGTCATGAATTCATTGAGCTTTGTTTGAAGTCGATTGGTATTAGTAATAGATTATATCTTGAATTAATTTGAGTTTCTGAAGCTGAGAAATCGTATTTGTTTCGATGGGATCACGGAGCACAATTGAATGCATACGCTTCATAGAAAGTGAGAATAAAACTCCTTTTAGCCCAGGGAGGGGCGCCGCAGATGAAATATTTCTAAGGTGTCAATCTCCTTAGATTGAACAGAGGTATCGATGGGTGTTTGGTGGTATTTATGTGGAACACAGATCAGCCATTGATACCTCAGTACAGTCTACGGAGTAGGCACATTGAGACCTAAGAGAGAACTCATGACGAGACCTGGGGAGTAGGCAGATTGAGACCCTGGTGTCAAATCACATCAATTTCTTGAAAATGGCTCCAAAATCGAAGCTGAAACGTCGAACACAAAACTTCAGACGCGGTTGAATCCGTACTCATCGACCGCAAAAACCTTTCCGGACATATATCTTTCTCACCAGTAGAAGACGTAATTTTTATACCGACGAGATCAATTGTATCGTTAGCGAAAGTGTACTGATTCAAATGGCTCTTATTTTGTTTAAACTGAATGAGTATTCACTGAGTTTGAATTGAACTCATAAAAACAGGCAGAACTTTGAAACGACCTATTATTTTTGAATCAAAGAATAATATACTCGATTTATGAATGATTTTCAGAATTCATAAAAAAATTATCAGGGCATTCAGGAATCACAGGTAATGATAAAGCTGATGAACGCGCTAGACTCGGATCATCAACTTCATATATAGGTCCTGAACCAGCTCTGGGGGTATCAGAATCATTGGTACGAAACCAGATTGGGACGTGGACCAATCAGAAGCAGACAGAGTACTGGACAAAAGTACCTGGCCACAAGCACAGTAGAACCTTCATTAGAGAACCGAAGAACTACTTCAATGTTGTAGGGATCCGCTCAGATTAATTACATGGTTACTAACCGGTCATTGTCCGCTTAGAGGACATCTGCATAAAATGGGGTTGTACAACGGAGACCTCAGATGCAGATTATGCAACGAAGGGATAGAAACAGCTCTACACATCTTATGCGAATGTAAGGCACTGAGTCACAGGAGGCAGGCAATATATGGACGTACAAAATTACGTCCAGAAGAATTGGAACCTGTACAAACTAGTACAGGGAACAAGAATGATGGAATGGATGTCATAAGAAGATGGAGAATAAACGCAATAAGCCCAAGAGGCGGCAGTGTTTTCTGGAGATTTGGACTAAATGGGCAAGTCAGACAGCTTCCAAGGGACCATATTATTAAACAATTTTCAGTTCATGGTATCATTTTGAAAATGTTGTTATAGGACGTAACTGCAGTAACACGTTAATTATAAATAAAAGATTCATTTATAAATGTACATGATGATTTTCTACTACATAGGAGATCACGTGTCTTGGCAAAAAAATATTCTTCCTCGAATATTGTGCTTAAAACTTCAAAGACTTTTGCATAACGTACTCCAAGAGTAGAATGTGAAAAATCAGAGCTCTGAATAAAAATGAATTTCTGTGTAAAACGAAAAGTTTTTCATCTTCAGAAATAATTCATGCCTTCATAATTCAAAAGCTCATTTTTCATCAAGCAAGGTCTTATTACAGAATTAATATAAGGGTGAGTTATCGTCTTATATTTTCACATAAAGAAGCCGTAAAAAAATAATTCAGGGCATTATAGAGACTGAAAGAAACAAGCAAGCAGATGCTGTTACAACGTCGTTAAATCAGAAAGATCATGTGCAAGTTTTGTGTTTCATAATGCAAATTAGAAACATCATAAATTAGAGAAAACAAACGGAACAATAAATGAGTCGTCATCTACAAATGAAAATTACAAAGTGAGCAGTTGATAGACAACAGTTGATGAAACCGCGGAATTTGTTGTCACAGCGAAATAATGAAACAACTCTTCACGAAGTACGATTCACCATTCTAGTGCATAATCAGCATCCGGAGTTGATTTACTTATTTTTGAAGCCATCCCTATTTATATACTGATATGTCGTGATGTAGTAATGTCGTGAAATAGTATTCTATACTGGGTTCCGCAATACTGAATAATCATAGGCGAGAAAAAGCACATTGCTGCGCTAGTTATGAATCATTATCTCCATATAGGGTGGAGTGTGTATGAAAGAGTCAATTTTGGAAAACATAAAAAAAAAGTTAACGTCAGGTGATGGTTATTGAATAAAATTGCCTTTTGTAAATAATTAGTTCGATAGTCATGGTTATCCAATCAAAATTGAATGAGATACAATGCCGGAAATTAGTATTATATTTCCAATACCAATTGGAACAGCAAAAAATAATATGTCGACATAGGCGTCGGCATATTATTTTTCAGTGGTAGTTTTTCAGTTACTTATTCTTACAACCGGTTGATCAAATTCACTCTTATGTTCAACCCGATGACATTTTCACCTCAATTAGGCTTTACTTTCTAACTTTCCCTTCTTCTTGCGCCACTTCCTTCCTTTCAGATATTAGAAATCGGATCCTTTAATATTCAACTTGAATTCGTTGTTACCATCCATTCAGAACAATGTTTTTTGCTTACCTACTTCACGTAGGTATCCGTAATAGAATTCCCCCGGGAAAATACCAATAGAAAATATGGTATTGTTTTGGGATATACCAAGTAGTTCAGGACTCATGACCAAAATTAATGATTCATTCAACCGTCCTCTTCTTCAATAAATAGTTTGGTGTTTTTTCACAATATATTGTTTTTTATACTGAGTTAATCATTCAATTTTAAAAATTTCATTCATGCTGACAACTCTTTTTGTAAAACCTTCTTTAAAGATGTGTATTTTCGAGTTTCAATTCACTCAGTATCATGGAAAATATTTCAAGTTATTCTAAACAATTGATTTTTATGCAATGAGTATTCCAAGAATATACCGAGTCATCTTTATCCTAGATTTTGTAACAGGTAGGCTGGAATAGACGAAAAACAACAACGAAATGATAATTTTTAGCAGTATTTGGAGTAGTTTCACCATGAAAAACTCGAATTTATGCGTTGATTTGTGACAATAGATGGAACATTATTTAATCTTGTCTCAACAAGACGCAATATTTCTATGCCTGACCTGATGATGCTAACTTGTTTAGCGAAATGTGACAATCAGTATTATCGTTCTGGCGTGACAAAGTGTTTATAATAAAATATTTTTCTAGTTTATATCCAGCAAACCTTTGAGGTGATTTCTCAGATTGACATGGACAAATACACAAAATTTTTGAGCATCATTGTACTGCATTATATTGCTCCAAACAGTCACAATTTTCTCATAGTATTGATTGAATTTGAATATCAAATCTTATATCAAATAAGTTTCTCAACTGAAAGTATTGGATTTCGATTAATTACTTTCTCAGCCAGGGAGCATCGAAATTCGACACGTTCCATCTAATTGGAATTTCGAATTGATTGAATGAGCCAAATGTGTCTCTGTAATCGAGATAGATTAATTCTATAGAAGTTTATTTAAATTTACGAAACAGTTGTCAGGTATTGGCGGTTGCCTGGCCGCAAGTTTAGTCGGTTATCAGTTTATATCTACTTCGAATGAAATGATTTTTCAAACCAAATATTCATCAGGAGAAATGATAAATTGATCAAAAACTATGTCAATCAAATATCGAAAGTTGGCAGCGTAGTTTACACAGGACTCCCTATTTTCTGAACCATTGATCAGTCACTCGGTATGACGAATCAGGATAAAACTTCCCCACACATAAACAAATACTTTTTGCACAACACCAGTGAGTGGGCGCAAAGCACCAATATTCAATATCAAAATGAAATTAATCTTTTTTTCTGGCAAATGTCAAGTTTTCAAATGTTCAATGTCTTGGAGACTTAATTTCGACTATATATTTTATGTATCAAATCACACATTCACAATAAACTAAATGAAAAGAAATATATGTAAAATAGATTTATTGAAAAAAGAATAATGAAGTAGATAATGTACTGAAAACAAAAAAATAATTCGGAAGGTCTTAGGTTACATCACTCTCCTCGGCAATGGCAGAAGAATGGAATAACTCCAACAGTTTCAGTATTAAAGAATATTTTCTAAATACTTCAGAAATGATAAACATGTCTCAATAGTTTTTACAACAGATACTAAATACATGAAGTCTGCACTTTGTCCACTCACATAAATATTAAATCATCTCAAAGAACAATTCGTTCAGGCCAGTCTCAAGTCCCTACATTGTAGATTAATGCACTAACACCTATTAAAAAACAAGTACTCCCCTGGCTAATACCACGAAGGGCATTGGATTATATCCGACTGGTGCAGGATCCTTCACTGAAGTTATTCCTGCATATGCTGTTGGTAATCTATCTGCGCTACTACGACCAATTACATGTATTGTCAACTTGAATCTGAAATCTGGTGTATTTCCATCAAAAATAAAAATTGCAAAGATAGTTCCGGTCTTTAAAAGTGGTGATATCAATCTTCCTTCAAACTACAGACCAATTGCACTACTTCCAGTAGCGCAATCTAGCATGAGAACCGTCCACTGAGGGTCAAAAGAGATAACCGCAACTCTTCTTGGTGGAACAAAAGCCTTGAAAATGAAAGAAAAGAAGTTCTACGACTATTCAATCGAGCTAAAGAGTCAGGTAACTGGGAGCTTTATCTAACGTCATACAACAAGGAAATTAGAAAGAGTCTTGGAGGAAGTTCCGTGAGAGTATCTCTCATTCACCTCGCAACGCAAGAATTCACAAGATTCTCTCCAGCAAAAAATCTATCATGCAAGGTCTATGCAATCAGGCAGATGAAAAATGAAGTCGGTAATGAAGCTACCCATACCGCTTATCATGCTATGTTTCATAG
>WOGO01005515.1:0-12370 GCA_015342085.1 Leptinotarsa defecta | reverse complement strand
GTGCTTGTGAAAAAAAATGTTATACAAATTTTATGTACCCCCTTTAAGGGGCTGTATCTTAACAAGGGATGCTCCAATGAAGTTTCTTTATATGAAAGATCCTATTTTTCTTTCGATGAGGAATCACCTCCTTGAATGTTTAACACCTATTCAGTTACACTCTGTATGATTCTATTTTGCTGATCAGTATAGTTTTCTTATATAGTTGTCTATAATAGACAGATTGCGAATAATTGGTATGCACACTCCAATGTCTTTTGAAATAATTGATAAGCGAGTATTCGGGGTGATTCCCAGTATTTTTCAAGTTGAAACATGTGCGCTGAAAAATCATATAAGGCTCATAAGATATGAAAAATGTGAAGCAGACGAAAATGAATTTTGTATTAATACCGCGCTAGTAATTTCCTATTGCTGAACAATTTTTGAAGAGAGTCCGAATGACAATCCAAGTTTGTCATTGAAAAGAAGTTATTCCACGTTATAGCCTGTTATGACGCCCTTGGACAGATTTTGAAAAATCTGAGTATGACACAAAACTAACAAAAACCAAGCTTTTCCTGCTCTAAACTTGTTACAGATAGTTTAATTTTGAAAACATGGATGAATATTAGAGAATTTTTCCAAAATTTCCATTTGAAAAATTGGAATTAGCCTCCTTGCAGCAAATGACGTCATACAGATATTTTTCATGCGAAAAACGAGCTCGGTATATATTCAATTATTCCACAACATTCTTAGTAAATCCCCAACTGTAAACAGGACATCCATTTATTTATCCATTACCAACTAATATCAGTTTCTACATGTGTGAAATCATTCCGAAATCACAATTATTGTTGGTACACATTTATAACATGGAGTTCATAATAACGGATACGTGTATAGTGAAAATTGTTATTGAATGATGAATAAACTCGTATATTAAAAACAGATTTCACGTGGAATATTGATAAATTTGGAAGAGAAGAACATAAAAACATTCAAGGTGATACCTGGTAAATGATAATGTAATGTTATCCATTAAATTTTTTTCCATAATATATTTTTATAAAATACTCAGTACCATGTTGAAAACATTACTGAAATTATACTTACAAAGTTCAGCTTCTGTCCTACACACTGTTGAATGCACTGAAAAATGAAATAAATTTCTAAATATATTCTCACAATCTCAATTTTGAGCTTTATTTGTAGTGAGTGTCAAATCATTCTGCCATTTTTTTTACCCGTGAACGCAAAAAACTCAGGTATAACCTGTCGCATGGGCATCGATCAGGAATTGTTTAATAAATGACATCAAAGGCGATATTATGAAAAGGATATTGTGAAAAAAGAATTCATAGCTTTGGCATCACAATAATGTAACTGCTTACTCGTCGTTACTTGTTCCTAATTTTTTTTGGCCACAGTATTCATTCCAAAGCCACCGCATTCACTAGGTTTGCCCCTCTGCGACTTTTTTCTATTTCTAAATTTGAAGAGACCCATGAAAAAACTGCTTAGAGGATTAAAAAAATGCTGTCAAAAGTGTATAGTAACTGAAAGGGGCTACTTTGAAGGGGCAATTAAAAAAAATTCTCTTTATTTTTCGAAAAGATTTGTATATCAAGTATTCTACTGTGTTTCATTTTTTATATAACACATTTCAAGTTTTAATATCAGTGTAAAGTTTGTAGTGATGTCTGATTTTTTCTCAGTCACTCGAATTTCAATCAGTCCAGTGATTATATAGATTTATAGTTTGGATATCATAATTTTTGAGAATTATAATGAATTGTTATAGACGTGCACAAGCACAACAATATTTTGTTTTTGTGAGTCAGCTTTCCGTTTCCATTTTCATATGTATTTCATATTGCCTTTTTATTAACACGCTTTTATTAGTTCGTAACCGACTATTTTGGACTCTATTTTGACTAACTTTGAACGGACAGATTGATTTGAAACTTTCTACATTCATCAAGAATCGCTCACAATACAATAATTTCATACGTTTATCGCATTATCCTGATCAGGACCGCCAGGAATAAATAATTCCCTCACACAGTCTCTGTGTGGGAGCATATATATATATATATATATATATATATATATATATATATATATATATATTTGACTGTAAGTCTAAAGTGTTAAATATTTCCACGCTTTCTTGCAATAAAATTAGTTTTTATGTAAATAGATTCATTCTGATTTCAGACTTATTGAAAGTCATCAGTTACATCAAGCCATAGGACTTATTATCGATGTTAAACACAATCTCAAATTAGTTGTGAATTTTTTTTCAGTTATCAGTTTGTGTTACTATTGAAGCGTGTTTTTCAGTTTATATCATTATTATATAAGTATAGTTTTCATGGTGTATTGCCAAAAAAATCTCAAGCATGCCATAAAATTAAAATTGACTCACGATCATATCTCTTCGATGCTGCTCCACTTTCTCGCAATTGAATGGATCAAACAGATTTCCGGGAGGCCCATGGCGCTTTTCTTGTCGTTGGGGTTTCTCTTTACCAGTGATATCTTTGAAGCATGCTCTCTTGATGTCTCTCTTCTCTTCGTGAATGCTGTTCATGGCTTCTTCGGCACAGCAAACTCTTGGTCTTCCTCTTCTTGATGGATGACATTTATCATCTTCTACGGCTTTTTCATCTCTACGCTGGCGAGGGGAAGTGTAGGAGGATGTATATACGTCTTCCAAGTCATCTGCTAGAAACTGGTCTGAAAAGTTACGGTACTTCAATATTTTCATTGAAAATCATATGACTATACTATATACTATTTTTTTAACTCGACAGGATTCCTCATTCACTGAGGAAGGAAAAAGGCAAAGTCCAGCAATCACAAATAAGTTGAACCTCAATTATTATGGACTCCACTCTTCCCATAAAACTAAAAAAATAAGCCAAGTCTACCCAAATCCAATAAACAATAGCGTCCGCTGTAGGATATTGTCATATCTTGGTGAACCCAGCATGGACGTGGCTTGGACGTGGCTCACAGAACAAATAAAAATTGATGCTTTCCTATTTAAAACAATGAAGACAAAATATCAGTGGCACATAGATCAGGAGTATATAAGTTGGTTGTTCCACAAAACTATCTGTTGGCCAAAAGGGAGAACCTTTTCCCAAAGAATGGAAGGTCATAGAAGTAGTTTCGTAAATTGAAAGACCTATTTGACATTTGCAGACAATCTTTTATCAGAAGAAGCTTGAAACTCAATCTTTTGAAATGCTCAAAAATAAATAAACTGAGGAATCCAAGTCATTTACTGAACGAATATAATAAAATTAAATAACCTTCGTTATTGAATATTTTTTCATACCTGTGAACTGGTAAATAACTGATTCATGAGCCCAAGTAAGTTCATTAAATACATGTTTATTTCAAAGTTTGTAAACTTTCCCCTCTTTTCTTATGATAATGTTAATGGATTTATTCTCAACCACAGGTACATAGTTTCACCATTAATTGGGTAGGTAATGCATTGAAGGTAGACTGTGAATGTGTAGATTTTAGTTAGTATAGACACGTGTGAAGAAGCTATTGCATAGTTGGGTTTTTGTAAAACTCTTTGGTGAAATGTCAAATGTCAAATGTCTTCAAAACAAAAGGGACTAGTTGGTCAAAAAGCCGTACACGAAATACCTTGAACAATTTGAAGTTAGGTAAGGTTAGGTCAAAAGTAAGTGGGTCTGTTCGACCCCCCACCGCAACCCGCAACTATTCATTGTGGCTCACACCTATTTACACTCGGCTTCTCAACGAAGCCGATCAATTTGTATAGTGAGTGGTCTTCCTGGTCAGATGGTACGACTCTGCAAAACTCTGATAACCTGATTCGGTCCCCAGTGTGTGTGATCTGCTGTTTCATCATTTTCCAAACAGAGGCGACACACACTGTCTTCCGACAGTCCTAGTCTCTGCATATAATGATTCAAATGACAGATCACTGTCATTATATGCAGTGCACTGTCAGTGACAGTCCAACATTTGTTGGACTTCGAAGCTTCGAAAGCTGAATAAATGCCTTGGAGTGATCCAATCCTGGAAGATTCTGCGAGAAGTCCATGAATCTTCTTGCCATTCATGTGTTCGAAGTTTATTTGGCAAAGCGTAAAGCGATTCCAATGACAGGATCTGGTTCGATGAAGCTGCCTGGAGCTTCCTTTGCGAGGGAGTCAGCAGCTTCATTACTTTCCAGGCTAGTACGGCCGGAATTCCAGACCAGCGACAATTTGTTAAGTCTTTCCACCGAGGAGAGTCGTTTTTGGCATTTTGCTAATTTAGATGTTGCTCGGTAGAAGCCAAAAGCTTTCAACGCCGCTTGACTGCGGTAGGATATGAGGTAGGATTCTTCCAATTATTGCTACTATTGAGATGTACCAAGATCTGATCTCACTCCTAATATTAGTTTTGTTCTGGTTCTAACATGGTGCGTACAAACAAAAAATCTCAAACAGTCTGAAATAATCTCGGACACTTGTTTGAACCAGAACGCTTTTGAGGAGACCACTGTGTCACCTATCGTATAAATCAAGAGATGAAGACGAGAAAATACTATTAATCATGTCCATTTTGTTATGTAGCGTATCCCTATAGTCAACTCAAATGTTATCTAACCTCAATCATCAATTATTCAAATCAAATAAATAAAAAAACATCCTAGCAAATAGCCCAAACAAATTTCCAAATGAATGCGCATGAGCAACGGGAACAGTTCTCAACAGTTCAGCCTCGAGACCAAGAACGATTCGGGACGGTTCAAAACAGTTTAGGATCATTTCGCAGTCAAAACCAGAACAGAGGATTCATCAGTCCGAAATTATCCTCAATAAACCAGAAAGCTCTATATCAACTGCGCATGATCCTGACGTCCTAGAACCTGAATTTCGTAGAACCAGAACAAACCTGTTAATAAGCCAAGCGAATACTGAGTTGCGACAATATATAACGACGACTTCGCAAATATTCAATAGTTCTATAGTATATTTATAAACAGTGATGCGATAAGAATATGAGATGAGTCTAAATTAAAGTATAATTTCATATAAGTGTCATGAGTACTATTTCTCTTGTATTGAAAAGAGTAGACAGTAAGTTAATAATTTCAAATAATATGCACTTCTGGGCACAATATGATTTTCTGAAATACATACACATTCATGGAATGCATATACATTATATTTGATGGAAGGGTGTTGAAAACCTCCGGGAAATAATGATTATTTTCCGGGTATAGTGAAAATTGATAATAACAAACGTATCACTGTACAATGTATTCAATATTGGTGACATTATTCTTTATGGAAACCACTTATGGCTCTCTTCAAACTGTATACCGATATCATAAATTATATTTCGATGTAGAACGTTTTCCGTTGCTGAACAATCTGATGAACATACAAAATGTTACAATATTTGTTATTCGGTTTCCTTCTCAATTGCGTCAGCACTAAACTAACAATCAATAATTTCAGAGCTCAAATGAAAAGTAGACAAGTTTTCGAAAAGTGTTTTGAAGATATTGTCCATAAGGAAATTTCCAATACCTTCAACGTTATTATAAACAGTAGGAAAACATTTGATTTTCCTGTTCCATATCTGGGCAAAACTGATATTGATTTCCAAAATATAGACTTACTTGAGAAATTTGAAAAAGCACCCAGTAGTTTCATAATCACTGTCGAAGACGTTGAAGAATTCAACAATACACTTTCCAAAATTTCATCAGCAAATTATTTTTGGAAAACACACTTGATGCATTATATACTTATACTGAAATACGAAATTGACTTACCACAAGTCGTAAGAATATTATGGTTCCACAATTTTTACAAGAGTATCATATTATTTGATCTACAGTCAAAGGTAGAAATGTATAGCATTCATTTTGAAAGATGCGGCGAAAAAATATTGCCTATGAAAATCAACGAATGCTATGGAAGATCGTTTAAAAAAACCACACCAGTGTTCGAACCCGATATGAGAAGAAAACTTCATAAATGCCCATTCAAAGTAATTTGGGTAAAAGTACCGCCGTGGGTTAACGATGTGAATGGTACTGAACCCGGTATTTTCATCGAGATAATTGAAGTTTTCAAGGATGTCAGCCAACTTGACGTAATCTTCATGCCGGAAAACAAAGTTTATGCGAAAGAATTATCCGAAGGATATAGTTTTGATAGCATGATTGATGATTTCGATAATAAAAAGGCAGATTTATTCGTAGGACTTTCTATTTTTGTTGATTATTTGAGAGTTTCATCTATTTATTCTATTGACAGTCATTTGTATATTATCATTCCAAGACCGAAAACAATTTCGTATTGGCAAAATGTCCTAATGCTATTCTCATTGCAAAGCTGGATATCAATGACTTTGACGTTTTTCCTAGCAGCAGTTGTATTTCACATTGTAGTTAAAAAATCTCTAGATGAAAACAGGTTCGGTTCTTCAAGAGAGATCGTTTTTTACGCTTTGACAGTCAGTCTCAATATGGGTTTACATAAAGTTCCAAAAACTACGAGACTGAGGACTTTGATTGGTGAGTATTTCATTGTTTGTGTTATCAAACGAGCCTTCTCTATTATTTTGAGATTGCTATACTTATTTGCATAGCTGGGCATTAATTCGTTAACGAAGTTAACATTTTCACTAACGAATTACCTTTCAAGTTAACTCAAAAATTTTCCAACGGACTCGTCCGGTTATCGTTAATCCAGTACCTACTATTTGAGTAACAACAACAGTGTCGCGCCGCGCCGCCCTGAGAAACATGTTCTGACAAGTTTGTTCGTGTCGGTTGGCAGGTGTGGCGCCACGCGTGTCGCGAATGAAACTGACGTAAACTGTCTTTCCGGATCTTGTGAGTGACAAAAGGATATCGCGAAGAAATTTGATTCTTGTGTATGATTCGTTTAATCGTTTCCATCATTTAGCGCTGGCGTTTGGAGTAACTAGTGTTTTGTTTGTTTTTTTTTGTTGAGTATACAAATACTATGTACTTTTGGATTTTGTGTACTGTCAGTGATAGTTTACGTCTGTGCAGTGTAATATATACACTGTATAGTGTGTTGTGAAAATTAAAATCGTATTACGGAGTTGGAATCCATTTTCACTACTGACGATAATCCGTGGCCATATTTGAGTGATTACAAATACTTTTGGAGTGCAAATTTTGCACTCCAAAAGTGAATAAAAATAAGGGCTCATACATAAAATCTTAACACTTTCAAACAATATATAAAAAGAGTGCATGAGTCCCAATACCTACTAATTGAAAATATTGTCAGTATGAATAAAGCAATTAATTACCTACATTTCGGCCGGATAGTATTTAAGCTGCCGGATAGTATTTACGCTGCCGGATATCCGTTTTATCTCTGATATGATTTCTGGAATAGTATTGCCGAATGATACTATTAGGTATTGTTACTTATTCGTGGAAGAGCCTGACTGTTGGGTACACTATAATAAACAAGTAGTAGACAATATTTTCTTTTATAAAAACTTCAAATAGAGGTGGATATTGAAGACTCAAATAGTCATGAAAAATGAACTGAACTCTCCGACAACACTCTTCTAATAAACCTAGTCCAGATCGCCCAATGAGGAATTTCAGAATTTCATACATATTTATTTGAGTGCACTCATTTGAATTAATACCTACTGTAACTTTGTACTAATTTATTTTATCACGAGAAGATCACGAAAATCTTTTTTTCAGGTTCTTGGATGTTTTACACTCTGATCCTCGCTGCAATTGTTCAAGGAAAATTATTTACTTTCATTAGCAAACCACCTTTAGAAAAGCCTATTACGAATTTGGAAGAACTTGCAGCGTCCGATGTCCCAATGAAATGTCTAGAAGTTACTAAGCTTTTGTTCATGTTCAAAGATAAAACAAATGATGTTATTTTGGAAAAAATTGAAATTTTAGAAAGAGTGGAAAGTTTGAATAAGATTGCCGATTACGCTCACAAACAAAATTTTGCCACGGTAGTTGATGAGGGTGTCCTGATTTTGGAACCGAAATTCAAAAAACTGATGCAGTACTTCACTATATCTAACATTCTGATGGTATTTTACATGCCCTTCGACCATTTACTGAATGAATTCTTCGAAAAAACTTTGCATAGAATAGTGGAAAGTGGTTTTTTTAGCCAGTCCATATCCAAATGGAAACACATCTACTCTTTGAGAAGTAAAATAGAGGAGGAAGAAAAAACGGTGTTCAGTATTGGCGTACATCAAATAGAATCCGCATTTTTTGTGCTGGCATTTGGTATAACATCCGCTTTTTTAACATTCATTTTGGAACATATCACACAAATTTTTACTTCAAGGCTCGCTTTAAAGTGTGGTAAGACTAAAACTTATACATCGAGTGATTCACTATGAATATACCACTATTATATATTACCTAGTATACTAAAAATTCTAGCTCCTTATAGAAACTGTTTCGCGAAATCGAATGTATTTTTTTGAAATTATATCATATTTACAGGTAGAAATAAATCTTTCAACGGTACAAAATAAGATGAAAAAAATTATTATTTATAACACAGTGATTTTGCAATCACGTTTGTTACTGTTTTTTACCGAATTGTAATTTCATTATTATGAGGTTTTAATAAATAGTATAAAAACACGTTTTCTTCCGGATATCGATTATCCGACGTACAATTCGCAAAACAGCAATGCTTTGTTGGCATTATACTAGCACAAAATGATTTTTTATATCAGATTTATATTTTTAAATAATAAATGAATATTACGTAAATAACACTGTTTTACATGTGGATAGTTTATGTTTGTCCCTACTACTAGTGCTGCCTCTCGTGGCACGTTCGCTGTACTATTTTCAGGAAAAAGGCTCATTCTTTGAAGAAATTCATAGCGAAAATTAGTATCTTCACGAAGCAATTTACAAATGACGCGACATTGACGTCGTTTATTTATCTACCAATCGATTTGGCATTTGGCAGAAGGCACTGTTGGTATTTCTCTCTGTGTTGCTTCTAATTCGAGCGCATTTGGCCAGGCTCCTCCTATCCTTGGTAAAAAGCTTTTTCCTGAGGCGCAGCGGTCTTGCTCAAGGTAATTTTGCCGCCCTAAGTTTTTTCGTTCATTTTTTTCAATAAAAACATTTTATTTTTTACTGGTCGACTCCTTCTCTTCGAATCCGTCGACATCCAGCCTGGTTACTGGCGTAGGGGTCCGCCTGTTCTCCCATTTTTCACTTCAATATTCATTTAAACGTATATATTTATTTTAGATTAGACTCTATTTTTAGTTTACACCTTTTGGACTCCATTCCGACATACACGTGCCATCTTTGAGGGCGGTCGTTATCGGCACAACCGTCCTCTGTCGCGATCGGAGAGGGAGTCCGTTTGGTATTTCAATTTTTTTTATGATATCAAAATGAATTTTACTTGGCTATAAAATAGCATACATATGTGAGTCACATATGCGAGATTGGGACGAATGATTTGCGTATGAGCGCTATAAATTACCTACTCATGCAATAATTTTGTGTATTATAAGCTAGTTTCATAATATAGTATTATTGTAAATTACTCGTGAAACAATTATTATTACTGGAGTTTTTCTTCCAACACCAAACTATTATTTTAACATTTCGACACGTGTTTCGATCACCAGGTGATCATCTTCAAGAGGAAATACTTATGATGCACTGTTTGGAACCTTTGGTGTAGTAATGAGTATTACAGGAGTTTTTTTTCCCCAACACTAAATCGTTATTTTTAACACCTCGACACGTGTTTCGATCATCAAGTGATCATCTTCAAAGAGGAAGATTAAAACTAGAAACTAGTGCGAGCTAATCGTATTCATGCTATAAAGGTAACCCATTCAGGTAAACGATCCAGGCGTACCAACCATACAGGTATACCAACCTAAATTAATTTTACAATTCAGCCTTGTCTATCATTTTACAATATATGTTGATAAAAAACAATTTTCAGCTATATAAAAATTAATCTTAATGAACTGAAGTCTATGGAATGGTTTTGTTGCAAAATATGAAGGGCGACTGCTGATTTTTCAGGTCTTCCATATTTCAAGTGTGATATGTGTTGCTTATATCTTACTTTAATAGATCTATTTGTCTGTCCATATTATTTACGAAATTGAATGTAAGGACTGCGATGCGATGTTGTGAAATTAATTTATGTTGGTATACCTGTATGGTTGGTACGCCTGGATGGGTTACTTTTATAGCATAAATAGGATTAGCTCGCATTAGTTTTAATTTAATTTGAATGATTACTTGATGATCGAAACACGTGTCGAAAATAACGATTGGTGTTGGAAAAAAACTCCAGTAATATTCAAGAGGAAGATCAAACTACAGTTTAATCTCCCCAGTAAAGTGTTGTTGAATGTGTTTGTCATGGATTTTGAAAACACTAACCTCTTTTTCACGAAGCTACGGCTATGAGGCTCAGTCACTAGTTTTCACCAGTCGAGAAATCTGAAACTACTTTTTTTATCGCAAAAGCGTTCCATATACCATAAAAAAATAAAAGTATTATATTTTGAATCCCTTTGAAAAAATATCTAGATTGACAAGAATAAAAACGTTTCAAGTTCCCAAACATTTCAGTAAGCATATAGAGTTACCTGTAGATATAATTACATGATATGACCATTTTTTGTAGTTTTCGATATAACGGTGCTGTATGGGAAAATCAGAAACCGTAATTAGGAAAAAGTTACCCACTCCAGAACTTATTTGAATGATGTTTCAAAACTTACTAAACAATAAAACACTACATTACTGAAAGTGACAATAATTTATTTGGTTCCATTATGCATATCACATGTGTTGTTCGTGTTTATATAAGTCTATCAAAGAATTTAAAGCATAGTCGAAAGAAGCAAGGCACGCATAAAGCCGAGCTCACATAGTGAAATAGAAATATCCTTCTAAAAATAAATTAACGAATTCATCATAAAAAAAAACCTAATTAAGCATTAAGCTTTCCAAACTGAGATTTCAGATGCATTCCCAAACGTCAGCTTCCACCAGAGCCATTATAGTGAAATTGATGTCTTCAGAGTCTCTCTCGATGAATGCTTTACAAACACTTGCAGCATCCTATAAACATAATATAAAACGGAGAAAACATATTTTTGGGTTTTCATTATCCAGAATGGCTGTGAGAAACGGGTTATTTTAATAATATGATAAAATCCCAAAAGAACTAAAAAATGTGAAACCATTAATAACCTTTAAAAACAACTAACGATTATATACCTGAAATTTTTATAAAATTTTCCGACAGCCTACTGAATAATCGAATTCAAATTATTTTCAAATGTTCATATGTTTGAATTCTAGGTTTACAAATGTACAAAACCGCAACACTTGTTCTATACAATTGCACATACTACCTCTAAGTTATTATTAACACTTTCAAGAAACACTTTATTGTGAGTTTTTGTAAAACTGTTTAGGTAAATATCTCACAATGGAGTGTTTCTTGAATAAGTTGTGGATTTTCATCAATTATCAACCAATTCCATCACATATACTATGGAAGATATTATGTTGCGATTTTGTAAACTGTTACTAGAAAATGGAGCTATTTATAAAATATTCAGTAAATCCAACGAATATCATAGAACTCACTTCTACAAATGTATCTTTTGTAGTAGGGCCATGGTTAATTGGAAATTCCTTTCTTCCATCTAATTCGTACAATTCACCATCTTTTTCTATAAATGCTATAAAGTGATGATTGACCTGCTCATTGGGATTAACCTGTCGAGAAAAATATAGAAGAGGATGATTGGTTCTCTCATGATAAAATTATTTCTCGCCGTAGAAATTATCAAAATACTGAAATACACAATACAACATACAAATATAAACTGTTGCAACAGTCCTTGTATAATCACGGAAGTTTTAATACACTCAAAAATGAAGGTATACAGCCATATAAAAGCGAGTAATAATATGCATAAAATGCATATATGAATCAATCAAGTGAATGTAGACACGCCAAACTCAGAAAAACAAACCAAATCACTGAATGGAAGTACAATAAAACATTTTGAGATGCAAATATGATTATTTAAAAACAGGGAATGCCAGATTTTTTTCTGTATGGAGTATTCAAACAAGTGTCTTAAGGCGAAACATCGATGTATACCAGTGAGGATGACAGTGTTCTATGTAAGTGCAATTTGTTACCATCCATTTAAAGTAGAACTCATGTGAATATCTGATTTTTATTCCACAACAAATGTTTGAAATACAAACCAGTTTGTATCTGAAAGTTGTTTCTTTGCATGATGTACACATCCATGTATAGAGTTACTTATTTTC